>CAJQZJ010027914.1:146356-182811 GCA_907164525.1 Lophiomys imhausi | reverse complement strand
ATTTAATAAATAATTACTTGCAAGTTATATTTGTCAATTCTAGTATGCTAGTTTTAGAAAAAGATAAATGTGATAGTTTTTTCTCCTTAGGGCTGTAAGTTTAGCAGAAATTGTAATAGAATTGTTTTATTTTCAAAGTAACTTCACACTGTAAACAGAATATTAGTTATGTGAATATGGACTGAGATTTCCTTACTGTGTGGTTTTACTGTAATATTTGTATCTGTTTGATTTAGCAAGCTTGCTCTCCACAGGAAAATTGTAAAAGAATATGACATTCTGTAAGTGACATTCATGTTTCAAGTGGCTCCTGACCTAGTTTAGTAGCTCATACAAATCAGCTTTTACTTGTTTGTCTTCCCTTTCCCTGAGGGAAAGCAGAACAAGTGCTTTTAAAATTCTTAATATGATTCAAAAATTGCCAATCTCTCCTAAACACATATGTATTCATTGTCATTTTAAAACAGATATGTAGGAAGTAAAATGAAGTTGTTTAAAGATTACTGGTAAAGTAGCCAGGTTTTCTCAGTTATTAACTAGCCAAGTCAATACTAATCATTAGAAATCTTTCCACCACCCTCCATCTTACTTTCTTATCAAGACCCTGACACAAATGACAAGACAAAGTTATGATTGTTGCTATATTCTAATAAATATACATGAAATAATATTTAGGCTTACATATGTACTTTTCAGTAGATTTGAAATATTTGACATGTAAGTAACATTTAAAACAATCTGTCAAACCTGGACTTTTCATTATGTAGTTATAATACACATATCCTTGTACATTGAACATGGTGAGGACAGAAAGTTTTTCATACCCTGTTTGTAAGATAAATCATGCAAAGACTATAGTTTTTTGTCGTGTCCCCCTCGACCAGCAAGGACAACGCAACTCGCAAAAGCTCTTCTCCAGCAGTTTATTCAGGTCCCTTGAAAACAGTCTTCTGAATCCCTGCTTGTGTCTCTGCTTCTCTGCTTGTGTGTCTCTGCTTGTGTCTCTGCTTCTCCTCTCCACAAGCCCTTATATGCCTACTCAAACCCAATCAGACCATGCCACATAGCGATCCAAGATAGGCTCACAAAAGGAGGAAGCACACCGGGCTAGGCAGCTGCTACCAACTAAGGCTTGTTTACAGCTAAGCTTGAGCTTTCTGGCATCAAGCCAGGCGCCATCTTAGGGTTGCTGCTCACCACAGTTTTGTGGCTCACCACAGATCCCCCTTTTTGTTTTAAAATGCAACATGCAAGGTCTGATCTCTGATATGCATGTAAAGGACATTGTAATGACCACACGCCCAGTAGCCAACCAGGCTGGTGCCATACCCATCCAGTATCTTTTTCTCAGAGATGGGAAACTAGGATACCAACCCATATGCAATCAAACATGCCCTTCTTGAAGTCGCTAGAAGCTGACCCCAAGTGCAGTGCTTAGCCTCGCATCCTGAGCATGATGATAGCTTAGTCCTTTAGGACAGTCAACCAAGCTTGTGGCTGTCTAGCCTCCAAGGCAGCAAAGGCTTGCACCAGCATGGCATTGCTTCTCCTCTGTGAAATCCTCATCTTACAGATACACCATAGGGCAATGAAACTGACTAGGAAGAGCATGCCTCCTAGGGCACCCATTCGCACCCATTCCTTCAGATGATGCATGGCTCAGAGGATCCATGTTGACAGTCCTTCAGCAACAGAGACATCAACCTGGGTGGAATTCACATGCACGATGGCAGCTCTCACATTGTGCATCAGCTTATGAAACTCACCAGACCAATTTCCTGTAAGATACTGAGAGAGATGCTTAGACAAATTTGCAGCTACAGTATAATTTTGATATGGCACAGAGGTCACACACAAACCAGTCATTTTCCACTCACAGCCAATCTGGGCCACCTGCCACAATACATCCAAGGCCGTGGCTACATTGGCTGACAAATTATTCAAGGTAGCGGCAGTCTGCACTGAGGCATCCAAGCTTCCAACCCCTTGTTCTTATAAAGGGTGATAGCTGCTTTAGCAGCAGCTTGTTCATTAGCAAACTCAATCAAGAAAGCCTCCCAATCTAAATACTGCCCAGAGGACAGGCAGGCACATGCCAAGCTCATCCAGTCACTAGGAGTCATGCAATAACGACTAAGAGCTTCCACCTGAGCTACAGTGAAAGCAGCATTAATCCCATAAGTGCGGACAGACTCAGCAAGTGCTTTAATTATCTTAAAATCGAGAGGTTCATGATAACAATTTCCCCCTCCATCCTGAAAGACAGGGTACTACAGCTCATGTCTCACCTCCCTCCAGACATTTGGACAGAATGACCGCCCACTAGGACCACTCGGAGGGGAAGTCTCATTATATGAAGGCGGCGCCAACACAGGCGGCCCCGGACCTGAGGGCTCTATCCGGGTGCAGTCAGAACTCTTCCTCAAAGATGACTTCTCCATATCCTTTGCTAACATTTCAAGTTCCTCTTCAGACTCTGAGCTATCCTCTTCCGAGGTATCTTTCCCAGATTTGACCAAGCGCTCCTCTTTTAACTGCTCTAATGACTCTTGTCCCTTTTCCACGGCCTTGCAGTATCTCTGATCTTCTAAACAACTACGCACAAGTCTCCAAATAGGCCGTGCTCCTCTCTGCAATGTACCTTGCTCCCAGGCAAAATCTAGATCTCTCCCAAGCTTATCCCAGCAACTGATAAAGGCCAGCAAGGCCAGCATTCGCTCCATTTCTGTGAGGCACTCTCTGCTTTCCTCACCTTGCTCTGCCAGTTGTGTCTTCTACTCGTCAGAATCACGGAACTTTATGGCTCCCTCCTGGAGACCTTATTTTCGGTTCGCAGTTTCCGGCAAAACTTTACCTTTAGTTCACAACTTCCCGCGAAACTTTACCTTTAGTTTGCAACTTCCTACGAAACTTTACCTTTAGTTCACAATTTCCACGAAGCTTTACCTTTAGTTCGCAATTTCCGCGAAACTTTATTGTCCCAATTTATCCCAGGAACTTACCAGTGCACTGCCCCTGACTGCAAGAGTTCTGAGTCTTTTCTGGTTCCCCATACGGGCCACCACTTGTCGCGTCCCCCTCGACCAGCAAGGACAATGCAACTCGCAAAAGCTCTTCTCCAGCAGTTTATTCAGGTCCCTTGAAAACAGTCTTCTGAATCCCTGCTTGTGTCTCTGCTTCTCTGCTTGTGTGTCTCCGCTTGTGTCTCTGCTTCTCCTCCCCACAAGCCCTTATATGCCTACTCAAACCCAATCAGATCATGCCACCTAGCGATCCAAGATAGGCTCACAAAAGGAGGAAGCACACTGGGCTAGGCAGCTGCTACCAACTAAGGCTTGTTTACAGCTAAGCTTGAGCTTTCTGGCTCAAGCCAGGTGCCATCTTAGGGTTGCGGCTCACCACAGTTTTGTGGCTCGCCACAGTTTTTAAAATGAGGAAAGTATGTAGTATATTAACTCACAAAATTAGAGAGACCCTCATATAGGGTGGGTGGGATGGGGAAGGGTGGAAAGAGGGCACTGTGATTGAGATGTAACTTGAAGTAATAAATAAACATTAAAAAATTAGAGGGACCCCTGAAAATATACATATAAATAATACCATTTAGACTGAACAGGTAGCAATTATGTATTTTGGAGTGGCTATGTATATACATCTATATAGACATATGTAACAACAATTAATGACAAAAGGCCATGAATTTGAAAGAGCCCAAGGAAGGGTAGGTATGTGGGAGTGTTTGGAGGGAGGAAAGGTAAGGGAGAAATGATGTAATTATATTATAATCTCAATATAAAGTAGTACTTTTTAAAAGTGGGCAACAGATGGTTAAATTCTGTTCTTATACCATTTCCAGAGGAAGAGGTGACCTGTAGCTTGCCTTAGATCTGATTCAAACATAAATCTTATTTTTTATAAATAAGAATGTGGAGTTATTATTATTGTTAAGAAATTTGTTTTACTTAACATTCTAACAATAAGCACCATATATATGTATATGTATATATATATCTGAAAGGATAATATCATATGTTTTTTCTCTATAAATATAGGATGAATCAGATCCTATAGCATTTTTTTATTTGAATTGACTTTCAGTGCTCTGCTTTCCTACTCTTAAAAAGTAGGGCCATATTTATACAAAGGTATGAACTAACTATTACATAATCTATCTTTACTACTATTGCTTAGTGAGAATAACAGATATCAAGACTTTTTTCTACAATTGAAATAATGTTCATACAATTAATTTTACATTTACTTTAAATTAAATTATCTTAAGACATTATTATGCTGATTATACCCCCACATTATTTCATCTTTCTTTTATTTGTGTTAAGGAACCATGATCCATCAGTGGTAATTATGATTTCAAAAAATATCATGCTTATTTGAAACTTGGGAATATAAAGAGACACTGGACTTAGTATTTGAACTCATTTTAAAAAAAAGTATGAATAGTTCCAAAATAAGTTAACCATACAAAAAAGAACTATCTGGTAACCTAGTTTTCCTGTGTTGAAGCTTATTAGTGCTGAGCAAGTGATAAGAAAACATTAGAACAGTATAGAAAAAATCATAAATGATGAGAGCATTTTGCTCAAAGCACAAATTAAACTTCTGAGGACATTATAGACATCCACTTGGTAAGATTCTATGAGCAATTTAAATAAACATCCTTCCAGAGAAGGAAATCTTATCTAGAAGTAATACTGCAACCTTTGCCAGAGATTTTGCCACAGTAGAAAATGGCATGGATCTTTACTGATATCTTAAACAGTGATGGAAAACTGAAAGCCTCCTAAATGCCTTGTTTATTAAGCTAGCCATGTGTTTAACTTCAGGTTGTAAAGCAGTAGAAGCATGGTGAAAGGGATCATAGGGACATTTTAGTTGGGCACTATCATATAGACAACTTTCATATTGTTAATATCATACACAGAGAATACAATTGAATTTCAAAAATTGCTGCTAATCTATACTTTTGTTCATTTTGGTAAATTTCATTTTTTAAGAAACTTTCACTAAAAGATAAAGATAATATAATAAAGTATAAATTATACAAATGCAAAATATGTGTATGTATATCTATCACAAGAAATATGATAAAATTAGTCTGTAGTAAATTTTCTATTCTCTTTGTTGGAATGACATTTTGACAAGGTCTTATTGTTTTTCTGTGCAGCCTGAATATTGATGCCGGAACTGCAAGTGAACCTAGACATGGATAGGGTGCTGTAGCAGTTACCTGCTTACCTAGTGTTATGATGCTTTAGGATTCGTGCTCAGCTTCTTTTAAAATATGGAACACTCAATTACTATTTGTTAATGATTGAATAATAGAACCTTGAACAAATAGGGATAATGTACTAAAGAATGGTCTTCCCAAGTTTTTAGGGGGCAATTATGATGACTGAAGGAGATATGTTATAGTTTCTTTACACATTTCTGCGAATGAGCTCATAGTGCTTCACAAACATTATCACATTTATCCACACAGCAGGTTTGTAGTGGGTAAGTAGGTGGACCAATTTTGAGATAAATAAAATGTTATGTCTAGATTGCATGTGTGAAAATAAAATGTAGAAACGCCCATTTTGAGCTGTGACTTTTATGGAATAACTTTTTATTTCTCCAATATGGTATTTAATAGGACCTTTATTAGCAGACAATTTATTGGTACAAATGATTGATGTATGTTGTCATTGCCTGTGAGCTCAATTTGTAGAAGAAAATGTGCCTGATTAGTTCTCTTAAAAAAAACATAGCATTAATTTTTAGATCATACCACACTTACATATTACTTTTAACTGATGATGGTAGAACAAGTTATTTAGTCCCTCATTACTAGCATATCCCTTATCTGTACAGAAGACAATGATAAAAACCTATCCAAGTCTACTAAATATGCCTCCTTTCTTCTTTTCTTCTTCCTTTTGATTCCAAACTTTGCTTCTTCTTTATTATGCTAGCAACAGAAAACAAATACAATTATACAAATAACAAATACACACACAAGAAAGGAGAAAGGCAAATATGATGGGTAATTCACATTATGAATATTTATTCTATTTATCCTGTGGTCTAAGCATAGTCATGTAACTAGCATTTTCAAGACATACATATATGGTTCATTTGTCCTGAATTACTCAGGAAATGCCCTCGAATATCTGTAGCAATTTACTTTTCAAAGACCTGGCCACAAACTGGTGGTATGTAATTATCACCATTTTCACACATCCTAAGCATCTAATACATCAGTATTTGAGTGATCAAAAGTATATAATTACACTTCTCAAGTGTTCTCATTACACCAGCAAAATATTAATCATTGTGTAGTAGATTCAGTTGTGCTATGACAAAAGTTCTACTCATGCAAAATACCAATGGAAGTTTGACTCATTTTCCAACAATCAATTCCTTGTGGTTATATATGTAATTTCTTTTACAATGACCACTGAACTTAAATAATTTAAAAATAATATATTAATTCATATCAATATGACGTATTAGTTATTTTACATCCTGAAGAATTTTTTCTAAGTTATAAAGATTTTATTTTTTGTACTTTCAATGATGCACACATAATCTGTTTACATATAATCTATAATGTTTCAGCTGACTGCATCAAAATAATGCCAAATTAGAAACAATTTATGAATGATGAAAAGAAATTGGCAATATTAAACATATGAAGGGAATAATAATGATTTACTACTAAAGGTACAACATGCAGAATTATCTCATCATATAGATCAAGGACATGTACTAAGTGATACAGAAAGTTTAATAGTATTTTCAAATCAGGTCATTGAAACATATGGTGATATCTTTTTAACTGTTTTAGTTGAATGAGAGTAATCCTACTGTATTTTCTGGCATTTTTCCATTTATTTGTCCTGTTCATGCCACCTGATGTTAGTTGTTTCTTCTATAAACTTGGATGTATAACACAGGAGGCAAATGTCATACTTACTGTGTGTTCTAATGGAGAAGACCATACCAGCCCAGCCTCCTGTGCTATTCCAAGTCCCAAGTCAGGCATTTCTACATTAAGGGAAGGATTGCACAAACCTTTATTTTTACTTAAAATAATTTTGCTTAAAATACTGTCATATCTGTACATATGTAATTACCCATTTTACACATCAGATAAATATTGAAGCAGTAAACTAACTGCCAGTTCTCCCCAAATGTAAAAAGTACATGTCCCTCCTTATGAATTTCCTAATGGAAAGAGGCTTTTCATTGTTTTTCCTAATCTGTAATCATGTTTACATGCAGACTGCATATGAGATCATCTGTATCTGATGTTCGAGTATAAACTCTCTTAAAAACATGAAACAGTCAACTAGTAATTAGCTGTTTCCTATTCCTAATGAAATGAGCATGGCATATTTGGATTAAAATTCAGCTACAGCTCTCTTCTGTTTATGGTTCCAGATGTTTTTGTTTTATCTAGGAGTTTACTTTGACAGCTACTACTAAATGATAAATCACTCACATTATAGATGAAATGCATTTTTGAAATTGAAACATGGCAAACTTTGAGATGGTTCCAAGGAACAGAAGGAACAGTGTCAATTACCAGCCAATACTTGTTCCTTCCTTATACTCAGTCTGTGTTGGGATACTCACAGCAGGAATAAAAGATGTCTCAATATTGTATAGAGAATGTACCACACTGTTTGGATACTACTATCCTTAAATTTTGGAGATTTTTACTAATGGCATCTCAACTTATTGTATTCTGCGTAAAGCAATTGATTTACATCATAATGTTGTCTTCTTGATAGCCTAGTATTTCTTTCGATTTGTAAGCTGATGTGGAAAATATTCCTGAGAAGCTTTGTAAGTGAACACATTTGATGAATATTGTTCTCAGAAATGTTTGTCTCCTGTAACAAACATAAAATTTAAACATAATAAAGTGAAAGATTTTTCAAAAACTTTTTCCAAACGACATTGATTGTCTTTTTTATTCATTACTGTGTTTATATAACTTTTTAGATTACATGGTCTGATTTACATTTGCTTTCAAATTTCTAATGTTCACATTTTGTACTGCATGATTCAAGCTTTATTATTATTGTATAAATTAAATTCTGGTAAAAATGACTGATATTTAATGTTGATGAGCTTTCTATTGGTATTGAGACTGTGTGTGTAGAGGATGAGGTGAATTTTAAGACTGAGCAACTAGTTGGGCAATATCATCACAGAAACTTGAGCTACCTGGAGGCTAGGACTTCATTACAGTGCTCAGACTCTGTGTCCAAAAGACTAGTCTAAACACTTTTATGGGGTTAAAGATTACCAATTAAAAAAGTATTTTTTTGTGTTCTGATCCTTAAAGCATTCAAGTTAGTTCCATGGCCTTCTTGGGCAAGTGTCTATTTACCTGCTAATGAAGCACAAGTGTAGCTTTTCTGATTAACACAGAATACAATTATTTCTTCTCTTTCCTTGTATCCTCTTGATTTTGGTTGTGAAGTGTTTTCCACAAAATCTCATTCATTTACTTAGCATGAAATACACCATATAGAAAAATAAAACAAATATTTTAACGATTTCACATACTTTCCACCTTATATCTCAAAACCTTTTCCAATATGAGTTAAGAATTTAAACGAGGAGTATCAATCAAATGTGATAATGCATACTTCCTTCTACATGCACCAGGTACATTTGATTTTACAAAGATGTAATTTTAAGTGTTTCTTGAGCACAAGTAATGGATTTGTGCTGATTTATGGACATATTTTTTTCTGTTTCCTCTTCTGTAACCAAAGGCTAAATTTTTTGTGATTTAGCTATCTAAACATGCAGGTTAAAAGCCATTACAAGAGAAAAAGAGCAATTTTAAGCCCAAAGAGGCAGAATATAATTTCTTTTTCATTCTCAATAATAAACTTTACCTATATCAATCAAATGCAATCTAACTAACAGATGATATGGGCTTTATATTATAAATATTTAAATGAATATTTATTGGTTTTACCATTTAAGGTTCAAATAATACTGAAAACTAGTCTATATTTTCGCAGTCTTAGGTTTAACCTGGGGAATGAAAATTCTTCATATACAAAGCTGTCATTATTTTAGAGCCAAACCAGATAATTAATGTCTTTCCTTCTGTTTTGGTAAAGCACGGGAACTTTAAGTGTAACATTATGTACAAAAATGAAAACAAATATAGATCTCCATAGACATTATAAAATAGTTTAATGTAAAGAGCCTTTATCAGTTTTCCATGTCTTCAATGCTGTGTAAAAGAAGAGGAGCTTTAGAATGAAATTTACTTGAAGGATATTTGAAATCTGACACATTAACATATAGATATGTTACATTAAAATTTACTGATATTAAATAAATCCTGTTATATAAAATCATTTTAGGTTCCTGAAGATAGACATTTTAGTACTTTCATAACTATGCTTCAGCTATGTTCCACAGAACAACTAACATGTTTTCCTTTTTTTAAAGGAGGTAACTATTACTGTTTAGCAATGGCACAGCTGATGTGTTCAGCCTGAAAGGTCCTCTCTGGTTTTACGTTAATGAAGATGATTGTGATTCCAGTATATCTCTGAAAATATACATCATGGAGTTATTTAAGTTGTGTTTATAAGCAAATCTCTGTTACCAAATCATATTTTCTGTTTTACATTAAGAAAGAAGGAATGTGTGTATAATTGAAAAACACTAATGGAAACCTTGTCCTTGCATTAGACTCACCAATTTAAGAACATGAGTTAAATCCTGATGACTAAAGTAAATTGATCATATTTGATGCTTTTTTATGCTCATTTCTGCTTGAGTTTTTTTCCTTCAAAGAAAAGAATATAGTAGTATCTTAGAGACTAGAAACTTACATGTATGGTTTCTCTGTTCTACTATATGTTAAGATAAAGTACACTTTGTTTAAAATGTATTTCCTAAACTTCATTAAAAATAAAAGCATTTTGACTTTGTCAGTTATCACTGAGTTTTTATTTTAATATTGTCAAATTTAATCATAGAAGTATATAGCAGAAGCATTACAAATCAAAATCTAGAAAATATGAAGATGTTTGCATACCTTTCTTTAGTGTTGTGTTCAGAGTATGAATACGAATTATATTCCATTTCTCCTATTTAGATTGGCCAATAATCTGGTTTTTATTTGTTTTAGTGACACAGACTAGATTGCCTCTTCCTGAGTGTATATGCTTAGTGACTCTTCTTCCAGGATGGAAGAATGTAATCATGAGTAGAATTTTTTCATGAATGGAGAACGAAGAAATCCTCTCTATAACTATTTCTAAAAGTTTCTTATAGACCCACTTACTATATATATAAAATCTGTCCCAAAGAATTTTCATGTCTTTGAAATATGGCTGTGTATTCTAGTAAGGCATGCCATAAACCTACAAATTAGTTAATCTGAAATTTCACTCTCTCTAGTTCAGTTCCAATAAATTCCTGTTAGCCAACGTAGTATTGGCTCGTTTAAGATCTTTGCAGTTCTTCCTTTGAACTGGCAGTGCCCACATGGCCATTACCTTGAGTTGGTACTGCATATTTCTTGGAGCTTCCTTCATAATTGTTCAGTGCTCTGGTGATTATACATTTACAGTGGAAGGCTTCATTACAGCTTTGGCTGAATCTTCTAGCTCCAAATATCATCAAAGCAGTTGTGGCTTATGGAAGTCTTCTGTTGCAACATATGGCCTACTCTTCTAGGCTTTTCTTTGAAACCTTGATATAATTGTGCATGGACTTATCACTCTTGAATTCTGCATGTCTGCAAAGCTTAAACCACATAGATTAAACCCTAGTTTGGTCACCAGTGGGAACTGTACCTGCTCTATTTTGAACCATGCTTGCAAAGGCTTCTAAACAATTTTATAGGTGAAAAAAGAAAAATAATTTCTAGGTAATGTGGGCCATATATGGAAGGTGGAGTTTTCATGTCAAGTGATAGCATTTGAAAGAAATTTGCATCTTGGATTTTGTAATGTGTTAAATATCCTTGTAGATGTCTCAGAATGCCCTCAGAGTCTTCCTATTGCCCTGATACAAAGCACTTAACCACCTTTAATGACACTATTTGCTAGCAATGGCAGTCTCTTTGACTATATTATTTATGAATTCTGACAAAACTGCAAATATTCCAAATTACTGTCATATCTTGCTTGCTCTTGATTTTCACTGCAAATTTTACTAACCACCATCAATAAAAAGCGCACTACAACTTGAATATCATACTGCCTTAAAATGTCCCCTTTCCAGACAAACTTACCACCATCTTTAAATTTGACTGCATAAAATCTCAGAGCACAGGTACAAGATATCCAAATTCTTCATCACAGCATGAAAAACATGACCTTTAGGTCAGATTCCAATAGAGTTCTTATGTCCATCTGAAACTTCATCAGCATGGTCTTTAATATCTGCAGTCCTAGAAGCACTCTCGTGTTCTGTGCCCCAACCAATTAATGTTTGCCTACATTCACCTATTCTTTCTCTAACTTTCTTCCAAACTTTTGTAAACTACCCTAATAAAAACATTTATAAAATGTTTTTCAACATAATAAGCTATATAGTAATAGCAAAAACCATCTAACTTTTCATACCATCTTTCTGGTTTCTTTACTTTTCCACCTTACTCTCAGGTACAGATACCTGCAATACAGCTTATAAAGTCAAAATGCTCACTGACTCAGGGTGTTAGAGAGTCTAGGCCAGTGGTCACTTTATGTGTTGATGCATAACATCATGGTAAGAGTTTGTTGCAAAGCAAACCTCCTCACCTTATGGATAGATTTGCATAAAGTAAAAAGCCTAGTCTCTACTTCTTCCTTTAAAGTGTTTATCCTCAGTAACCTAAAGACTTCTCACTAGGACCTACTTTTATTTTTTTCAAGACAGGGTTACTGTGTGTAGCCTTGACTGCCCTGAACTCACTTTGTAGATGAGACTGGCCTCGAACTCAGTGAGATTTGCCTGCTTCTGCTTCCCAGGTGCTGGAATTAAAGGCATAGGCCCTACTTTTTAATAGTTACATAGACTGAACAAAAAGCTTTAATATGGAATTTTTTGGATATGTATCCAGACCATAGTATCTGGATAATGATATTGATGTATTAGTGAGCTACAGTTAATTTTGATGTGAAGATATTTTTCAATGAGTATTGGTCATGTGAGGTTTCACTTATATGTCTCTGTAATATTGTTCCAAAAGTAACTTAACTTAAAAAGTGAGATTCTTAAGGGAATGTAAGAATCTCTGTAAGCTACCTAAATTAAGATAAGTCAAAGTTAGGCACATAATATTTTTTGAGTAATTATAGTGAGAATGAATTAGCTCTTTTAACTACACAGATATCAAGATAGCAAACATAAAAACTGGTATTTAAACAAATTTACTTAGACTTATAGAAAAATTATCTCCAATCATACATATTGCTAAGTTCCTTCTTCATTCAAAATTTGACAACTTTCAGATGTTATAAATAAAATGAGTAAGAAGTTATGTTAAATCTCTGTTGAGATGTGATATCAATTAGAAGATAACAGAATGTGAAGATATTAGAAATTCTAGAACAGGTGAACACACCGAAAAGTGCATCATTATTAATCAAAAAAGGGTCATTTAACATTTATAATTAGTAGATAAACTTCAGTGTCTGGTACACAAAAGGATGATTTATGTAGCAATAAATTCTAATGGGATCAAAGTAGTAGCATTTATATAAAAGTAATTCAGATATTAAGACAATTATATTTCAATGAATGTGGTTCAATTATAAGAAACGACTAGATTGTAAGCTATAATAATTAATCAGTTTGGTGAAATTGGAGCAAAGCATTAAAGAATAATACAACTAAAGGGGTGACAAACATGAGAAAAAAGTGCCACCTCAGTCCTAGTATAAGAATGTAAGAAACAGATGATGAAAATGCATGACTGTTGTTTAGTTTTGGGTGGAAGTAATTTTCTTGGTTAATATAGAGCTATGTTCTGCAACGTATTGAATAAATAGCAGAACATATATCTTGAGAAAGTATTTGGAGAATAAATCTGCCACTAGTATCAGATTAAATAAAGAAGATGAAGGAGATAATTATATACCACAAAATACTAAGTTCATGTTTTCCCATATATTTCTAATTTAGAAGAAAGATATATGTCAGAATGGTACGCATAGTATTAATTATCACAGACGGTTGCAATGCTATAAGAATATAATGTATTTCAAGATCAGTCATATATATATATAGTTTTTGCAAGGTTTAATATCTCTATTTATAGCTTTGCAAATATCAGTACAATTTTATTCCACAGGGTAAGTAGCAATACAAAATTTCTTCTACAGACTCAATTAACCTATTTTTTCTCCCCTTAATTAATTAATTTATTTATTCACTTTACATCCAGATAGCAGCCCTCTCCCTCCTCTCTTCCCAGTCTCAACATTCCCACCCTCTTTCCCCATTCCTGACTCCCCTTGTCCCCTTTCACCACCACTACCACCAACTCCAGCATATCTAGTCACATCAGGACTACATTCATCTTCCACTGAGGCCAGACAAGGCAGACCAGCTAGAGAAAAGGAATCCAAAGGCAGACTACAGAGTCCAAGTCCAAGACAGTTCCTGATCCAATTGTTAAAGGACCCACTTGAAGACCAAGCTTCCCATCAGCTTCATATGTGTAAGGGGCCTAGATCCAGTCCATGAAAGCTCTTTGGTTGGTGATTCAGTCTCTGTAGGCCCCCATGCTTCCAGGTTAGTTGGCTCTGTAGGTCTTATGGTATCCTTGACCCCTCCAACTCCTTCAGTCTTTCCCCCAACTCTTCCAAAAGACTCTCTCAGCTCTGCTGAATGTTGGTTGTGAGTCTCTGCATCTGTTTCTAACAGCTGCTGGATGAAGCCTCTCAGGTAACAGTTATGCTAGGCTCCTGTCTGCAAGCAAAGTAGAGTTTCACTAACAATGTCAGGGGTTGACTCTCTCCCATGAGTTCCTCAAGTTGGACCAGTCACTGGTCGGCCTTTCCCTCAAACTCTGCTCTATCTTTGTCCCTGCACATTGTATAGGCAGGACAAATTTTGGATCTAAGATTTTGTGGGTGGGTTGGTGTGCCCCCCACCTCCACTTTAAGTCCTACCTGGCTACAGGAGATGGTCACTTCAGTCTCCAGATCCCCTGATGCTAGGAGTCTCAGCTAGAGTCACCTCCATATCTTCCCAGTAGCCTCCCCTATCCCAGGTTTCCAGCTTCTCCCAGAGATGTCCCCCTTTATTGATTTCCCTTCTCTCTCCCTGCCCTCTCATCCTCCACCCCTGCTTTCCTCACACCTGATCCCCACCAGGAACCTCTTGAATTCTAATGGTATGAAAGAATACTTTTTATTCATGAGCTGATGTTCCAATTAACTTCATATGTCTTGTAACCTCCAAAGTTGCACTACTTTTACTTTTTCAGATATATCTTAGAAGGCATATTTTACTACCTGAGTTCTGTTGAATCAGTCCCTACAGAATCCCTCCTATGGTTCCTTGCACCTACTAATATCGAAGTCAGTACTCCTGCAATGTTCATTATCACATCACATTAGTTGTTCCCATAACGTAAAAGATTGAAATCAAGAAGAATTGATACCACACCCTGTTCACAAAGGTTCTTTGATTATCATATCTACAGCTCTGATACAGAACTCAGAACATGATAAATTATTTTCTAATTGACAAGATTTTCAGGTTTGACAGTTGGGATTTTGATAGCACATATATTTGTATGGAGATGTTCTTTTATGAGAACAATGGTAGTTCTGCTTGTTTATGTAAATACATATTTTAAATGATAAATTTTGCATTGCAAAGTATGTTCTTTATTCTAATCAACTAAATCTACACTCGAGACATTTAACACATTCCAGTTTGAATTAGTTTGTTTGTTTTTTTTTTTAGTTTTTTTTTTGGGTTTTTTTTTTTTTTTTTTTGGTGGTGTTTCAAAACAGGGTTTCTCTGTGTAGCCCTGGCTGTCCTGGACTCACTTTGTAGACCAGGCTGGCCTCGAACTCGCAAAGATCCGCCTGCCTCTGCCTCCCAAGTGCTGGGATTAAAGGCGTGCGCCACCACTGCCCGGCTTTGATTGACAGGGAATAAGGTGAAGCAAAAAAAATAAATCTAAAGGAGGGAAATTATTCTTTGTAATAGTAAAATATTGGGAGAAGTACTTTTGAATTTTAAAATCAGCCAAATATATACCATCTATTCTCCACTTTCATAAAATTTTTTGTCAAATGTACACATGTCTTATGATTCAAGATGCTAATTTTAATATTCTCTTTATGGACTACCGCATTTAATGTTCTTTCTGCGTCATTTCTGTTTCTACTTCTAACTAAAAATTCTATTGTTTTTTAATTTGTGTGACAGCTTAAAATAATCTCCATCTTCCCTCAGGTACTTGTGTGCTTTTTGTGTTCACTTATTGACTTCAAATTTTCATCAAGTAGATCTCTGCTTAGTCAGTTTTTTGACTATATATATATATATATATATATATATATATATATATATATATGTAAAACAGAGTACCTCATGAAAAAAGAGTTCCTGAGACCAGATAACATTAAAAAAAATGGATCCCACTTCTGAGTTCTGGAAAGTACATGTGCATAATGCATTTGTTCAACTTCTGATATAGCATGTCATTTTGCCCCATCTAATAGAAAAAAAAGAGGAGTAGCTTTATATCAAGTGATTTTCATTTTAACTAACTAATCTGGGTTTCTTAAAATGATAATATATTCTCATGAAAAAGACATTAGTTGCTGTTAATGAGTATCTTTCCATGTACCAAAATGATATATCCAATATCAAAAACAGTAGATTTCAATTTTTGGAATGAATTATAGAACAGAAATACCATATTCAAACTTGTGTAACATGGACCCCCGACACCCTCCCCTGTAGAGCATCAGTGTCCCTCAAAATTCATCATTTACTTCCTAATTTCTACTATTCATCTCTTCATTTATTGAGATAACATGTAATATTTATATAAACTTTGTTTTGATTGATTCTTCTGCTCCATCCTCTTATCACACCCTGCTAATTTCCCTGAGTTTCCTATTCCCTTCAATCTTGACATCATCTCTATTACAGTATTACCCTTTGCACTTTCCTATTAAATGCCCCATCCCATGCTTTACAAGAAAAATATTGAAGAGAAGCAATTCCCTTTAAAAGGTGTTTAGGTGTTTTTATTTTTTACATTAAGAATATTATTGTTCTATATAGGATTTCTGACTTAGGCCAGTATTTATTAATAACATATCATCAGGTATTTTGTGAAAGGTTTTGTTTGTTTTTTGTTGAAACTTGTTCTTTACAGTTGCACAGTAAAATACAGTGTAAGCCATCATTTTGAATTCCATGTTATCAGTATTGCCGCTCTATTCTTGTACAAATGAAAGTGTTGATGAAATGACATTTGATGCTCTGCCACAGCATAGCCACCTTTTCAGTGGATTTTGAATGCCATTTCAGGCTGTCTGCATTATTTTAATGTAACAGTCAGTCAAAGCCTCTGGGAAATAATATATGAAGTCTCAGAATGCTGGTATTTAGAAAATGCATTAGTAACTTATAACTAAACTGTAAGAGAAACCATATTGGTATAATGAAAAGATTTAAATAAAAGTTTACTCTTGGTATAATGACATATAGCTATAATCTGAGAATGTGAATATGCTGAGGCAGGAATGTCAAGAATGTGAGGTCAGACTGGTTTACATATTGAATTCTAAGCCAACCTGTCTGCATACTGAGATCTTGCCTTTCCTTTGAAACATTAGAACGTTTTTATCAGTGTTTAAAAGAAAAACACCTATGGTAGATGAGCACCTACTAACAAAAGGAAAATGGAAGAAAGAGGCTAAAAAAAAAGAAAACATATGTTTTAAGCATGTTTAAGCAGGCATGGATGTCAGACATATGACAGACAAGTCACCACAAGGCAGGGATGGGAGATTTAGAAAAAGTGTAATAGAGCCTAAAATGTTGATGATGCTCCAAATGCTAGAAGAAACATGTTTAGAAAAGCAATATAATGAATAAAAGAAAAGATACACTTTTTTCCTTTATTTTTTATTTCTTAAAGTTACATCTCAATTAGAGTCCCCTCCCTATTCCCCCTCCAGTCACACTCTCCCACCCTCAATCCCCCATCCTCTTCCCTTTTTTTTTCTTTTAAGTTTAAGGTATATCTAATTTCCCCCTATAGTTTCCCCTTTCAGTCCAACAAATGGCTCTTTCTCTTACAATAATAAATACAATACAGTACAACAGAGGTAATTAGGCCACAGTTATGAGGGTTATGTGGCTTAACGTACATTCCCAATGACCAGTCCATATGTATTTGGCACCTGACTTTAACATTCTACTATCGAAACATCTCTGTGAGTTGAAAGTTCTATACCTGATCCAACATTCATACTAACTTGCAACACAATTTTTAATTTATCTTCTTAGATCTATAACACTCTCTTGACTCCTAAACAACTCAAAATTTAATTATGAGACTCTAGCTATCTGTTCTTCAACCACCTCAGAGACCTGAGAGGGATAAATATATCTGATTTTATAGGAAGTACAGGGCCTGCAGCTTCCCAAACTAAGAAATGACATACCAGTGGTTGCCTGGAGAGTTCCCATTTTCTCTCCATACATAACAGTATCGATCTTCAGTCATTTGGCCCCGTTTCTCTGACAGACATTGATTGCAGAGCAGGGGTTATGAAGGACTTACCTACCCTGTTTTGGCAGAGCTAGGCTGTCGACTTACCTGCTTCCAGGTTTTGTCCTTTTTGGACAGCATTCTGTCTACAGTTGGAGCAAGGGAATTTTCTACCAATAGATCGGCTTGTGACTAATTCAATCATCTCCCACTGGAGATTCTTCGATGCTCATCTTCTACTTGGAGGAGAATAGGGGGTGCTGTCAGGAGTTGATATGTCTTGATATAAAAAAATCTAAAGTTACGAAAACATCTTTGAATGCCATATTCTGCAGATCTCTTGAGGTTTTTGAAGAGGCCTATCTATCACTTATATTAGGGTAAGCAGATGTTGCTTGTCTCTTAGCAGGTTTATTTCTGATTAGCCTAGCAAGTAACTATAATAGGCTGTCATAGTACCTAACAGAATGACTGGCTTGCATAACCATTAGTTTGCATTTCTTAATTATCCTAAACAGTTTATGACAATTAGTAGTAAAAGGCCAAAACATCACATTTCATTTTTTTTTCTTTACCTCCTAACCGTTCCATCCCATTTCTCTGGGGTGGGGTGTCCTTATATAACAGTCCCTCATCTCAGTTGAGAGGTCGTATGAGGGCCAAGAGCCTCTTCATTCATTAGGGGTCTACGAAGCAGTACCATCAGTGAAAAGTGTCTCATTGCCCGGGAGAGAGAACTACTAAACAAACAAACCAATAAGCATACAATAAATTAAAAAATAGAAAAAAATATAACTAATATATTAAAAATAAATAAAAATTAAAAATTAAAAATAAGAAGTCTATGTCCAAGTTCCCTTTGGTGTGTTAGTTCTAGTAATGATACCTTCTACTATATAGGTAAAATCCTATGATAAGTGACTAGATGCCATATATGTCCTTCTGAGTCTGGGTTAGTTCACTCAGGATGAGCTTTTCTAGTTCCATCCATTTGGTTGCAAGTTGCATAATTTCATTGTTCCTGATAGCTGCATAATATTCCATTGTGTAGATGTACCACAGTTTTTTAACCCATTCTTTGGCTGAAGGACATCTGGGTTGTTTCCAGTTTCTAGCTATTACAAATAAGGCTGCTATAAACATAGATGAGGAAACTTCCTTATGATTCCGTGAAGAGGCATTTGGGTGTATACCCAGAAGTGGTATGGCTGGGTCCTGAGCCAGAGCTATTCCACGTTTTCTAAGATATCGCCAGACTGACCTCCATAGTGGTTGCACAAGCCTGCATTCCCACCAGCAATGGAGTAGGGTACCCCTTTCTCCACACCCTCGCCAGCATGTGCCCCCAGGTATTTTATATTATTTGTGGCTATTTTGAAGGGTGTTGTTTCCCTAATTTCTTTCTTTCTCAGCCCATTTATCTTTTGTGTAAAGTAGGGCTACCAATTTTTTTTATTAATTTTGTATTCAACCAACTTGTTGAAGGTGTTTATCAGTTGTAGAAGTTCTCTGGTGCAATTTTTGGGGTCACATATGTATACAATCTTATCATCTATGAATAGGGATGTTTTTACTTCTTCCTTTTCAATTTCCATCCACTGGATCTCCTTTAGTTGCCTTTTTCCTCTAGCTAGAACTTCAAGTACTATGTTGAAGAGATATGGAGAGAGTGGGCAGCCTTGCCTTGTCCCTGATTTAGAGGAAATGTTTTAAGTTTCTCTCCATTTAATTTGATGTTGGTTACTGGCTTGCTGTATATTGCTTTTATTATATCTAAGTATGATCCTTGTATACCCATTCTCTCCAGGAATTTAGCATGAAAGAGAGTTGGATTTTTTTCAACTGCTTTTTTCAGCATCTAGCCAAATGATCATGTGATTTTTTTCTTCCAGCTTGTTATATGGTGGATTATGTTGATGGATTTTAATATGTAGAACCAGATCTGAATCCCTGGGGTGAAGCCTCGTTGATCATTTTGTATGATAATTTCAATGTTCTTCAATTAAGTTTGCAAGTACTTTATTGAGGTTTTTTTTGTTTGTTTGTTCATGAGGGAAATTGGTCTGAAATTCTATTTCTTTGTTGAGTCTTTGTGTGGTTTAGGTATCAGGGTAACTGTGGCCTTATAAAATGAATTTGACATTGTTCCTTCTGTTTCTATTTGTGGAGGAGTTTGACGAGTATTGGTATTAACTCTTCTTTGAAGGTCTGGTAGAATTCTGTGCTGAAACCTTCTGGCCCTAGATTTTTCTTTTTCTTTTTCTTTTTGGTTGGGAGATTTTTAATGACTGCCTCTATTTCCTTAGGGGTTATAGGACTGTTTAGTTTTTTAATATGATCATGCTTTAACTTTGGTAGGTGGAGTCTATCAAAAATTTGTCCATTTCGCTTAGGTTTTTAAATTTTGTGGAATACAGGTTTTTGAAGTAAGACCTAAAGATTCTTTGGATTTCCTCATTGTCTGTTGTTATTTTTCCCTTTTCATTTCTGATTTTGTTTGTTTGAGTATTTTCCTTCTTCATTTTAGCTATTTTTTACTAGGGGTTATTCTATTTTGTTGATTTTCTCAAAGAAGCAACTCTTGGTTTAATCGATTTTGTTGTATTCTTTTTGTTTCTAAGTTATTGATTTCAGCACTGACTTTGATGATTTCCTGTTATCCTGTTATTCCTATTTGGAATGTTTGCTTCTTTTTTCCTAGTGCGTCCAGTTCTTCTGTTAAGTTGCGAATATAAATATTTTATTTTTGAAGGCATGTAGTAGTATGAACTTTCCTCTTAGCACTGCTTTCATTATGTCCCATAGGTTTTGGAATGTTGTGCCTTTGTTTTCATTGGGTTTTAGGAAGTCTTTGATTTCATTCTTTATTTGTTCCATGACCCAGTGGTCATTGAGTAGAGAGTATTTCAGTGTCCATGAATCTGTTGGCTTTTTGTTATTTCTATATTGTTGAAGTCCAGTTTTAATGCATTGTGTTCTAACAAGATACAAGGGGTTATTTCAATTTTCTTGTATCTATTGAAGCTTGATTTGTGCTGATGTATGGTCAATTTTGAAGTGCTGAAAAGAAGGTATATTCTTTTGAGTTGGGTGAAATGTTCTGTAGATATCTGTTAGTTCCATTTGATTCATGACTTCTGTTAGGCTCATCATTTCTCTGGTTTCTGTCTTGATGACCTGTCCATTGATGTGAGTGGGGTGTTGAAGTCTGCTACTATTAATGTGTGGGCATCAATGTGTGGTTTAAGAATTTGAAATTTTTCTGTTACAAATGTGGGTGCCCTTATATTTGAGGCAAAGATATTTAGTATTGAGATGTCATCTTGATGGGTTTTTTTCCTTTGATGAGTATGAAGTATATTTTCCTATCTTTTTTTGATTAATTTAGGGGGAAAGTCCATTTTAGTTGATATTAGGATGGATATTCCAGCTTACTTCCTGGGACATATTTTTGGAAAACCTTTTCCCAGCTCTTTACTCTGAGGAAAATTCTATGTTTGTGAGGTATGTTGCTCATATGCAGCAAAATGAAGGGGTTTGTTTATGGATCCATCCTGTAAGCCTGTGTCTTTTTATTGTAGAGTTGAGTCCATTGATATTGAGAGATATTAATCATGATAGGTTGTTGTTTCTTATATTTTTATGTAGGTGGTGGTAGTGTGCTTGTGTGTTTTGTTTTTTTTTTGGCTTAGGTGCATTGGAGATTTTTTTTTTTTGTTTCCTGTGTTTTCTTATGGGTAGTTATCTTCTGTGCTTTGGAATTTTCCTTTTAAGATCTTCTGTAGAGCTGAACTTGTGGATAGATATTGTTTAAATTTGATTTTGTCATGGAATATGTTGTTTTCTCCATCTTTGGTGATTGAAAGTTTTGCTGGGTATAGTAGTCTGGCCTGGCACCTGTGGCCTCTTAGGGCTTGTAGGACATCTGTACAGACCCTTCTAGTTGTTAATGTTTTTGAGGAGAATTCAGGTGTAATTCTAATGAGCCTGCCATAATAAGTTACTTGACCTTTTTCTCTTACAGCTTTTAGTATTCCTTTTTTTGTTCTATACATTTGAAGTTTCAATTATGTGGTGGGAGGAATTTCTTTTCTGGTGCAATCTATTTGGTGTTCTGTATGCTTCTTGGATTATTACCAGCATCTCTTTCTTTAGGTTTGGAGAATTTTCTTCTATGATTTTGTTGAAATGTTTTCTGGTCCTTGGAGTTAGGAGTCTTGTCTTTCATCTTTGCCTTTAATTCTTATGTTTTGTCTTTTCACTGAGTTCTTGATTTCCTGAATGTTGTGGGTGAGGAATTTTTTATATTTCTCATTTTCTTTGGTTGTCATACTGATTTCTTCAAGTCTTCCATGCCTGAGATTCTGTCTTCCATCTCTTGTATTCTATTTGTGATACTCATGTCTGGAGTTCCTGTTCTCTTTCTTTGCTTTTCCACCTTCATGATTGTCTCTGCTTGTATTTTGTTTATTGCTTTCATTTCCAATTTCATGTCTTGAACTATTTTGTACATTTCCTGCTCCAATTTGGTTGTCTTTGCCTGTGAATCTTTTATAGCCTTGTCTCTTTCCCACTCTTGTTTGACTGAGTTTACTTGGAGATCTTTAATAGAATTCTCCATCGCTTTCATCTGTTGAATTGTGATTTCTTTAAATTCTCTAAGGGATTTATTTTCTTCTTTTAAGGCCACTACCATTTTCATCATTATAGACTTGTCTTCAATTTCTTGTGCTTCTGCTGTGTGAGGATGGTCTGATCTTGCTGTAATAGGATAGCTGGTTTGGTATCATATTGCCCTGGTTTTTGTTGTTTGTATTCTTTCATTGGCCTTTAGAAATTTGGTTGTCCTGATCCTCGGTTAGTTGGCCCTAGTGGTGACTAGGTTTGGTGCCCTAGAGAGAATCCAGGAGGCTGGATTTTCCTGTATAAACCTTTAAGATCCTCTAATCCAGAGAGTCCTTTAGTTAAGGTTGGTAGGGCGGTAGCTTCTGTGGCTGCAAGTGAGTCCCCACCAAGGAGCTCTCCCAGGGGTAGTTCATTGATGCACAGGTGCCTGGAGGCCAGAAGCCTTACTGAGTGTCTCTGGTGATATGCATTGATCAACTTGAGTCGCTGTGGAGGCCAAAATGCAAGGAGGCACCCCTGTGGCTGCTAGTGACACCTCTCTTAGGATCTCTCTCAACAGAAGTGGGGCAGAGCAGAGGTGCCTGGAGGGCAGAAGCCTGACTGAGTGTCTGTCTCTGTGCAGCCATTGACCCGGTTCTCTGGGAGCACCTAGAGGCCTGAGGCCCAGGAAGCCCCCCTGTGGTTTCTATTGAGATCTCTCTGAGGAGTTCTCTCGGGGAAGCAGGGCAATGCAGAAGTACCTGGAGGCCAGAAGATTGATTGGGTATTTCTGGCACTATGCAGCGATTGACATGAATTGATGGGAGCACCTAGAGACCTCAGACCTGGGAAGCACCCCTGTGACTGCTAGTGAGATCTCTTCACTTTATTCTTCCAGAGGCAGCAGGGCAAAGCAGAGACACATGGATGTCTGGAACCTGACTGAGTGACTCTGTCTCTATGCTACTGATGACCTGGGACTCTGGGAGTGCCTAGAGGACAGAGGCCATGGATGCGCCACTGTGAATGCTAATGAGATCTCTCAAAGGAGTAGAATGGAATGGTGGCTCCTGGAGGCCAGAAGCCTGACTGAGTATCTCTAGCTCTATGTGGCAATTGACAAGAATCACAGGAAGTGCCTGAAGTCCAGGGGCCAGGAAAGGACCTCTGTGGCTGCTAATGAGACCTCTCTGAGGAGCTCTCTCACAGGTAATGGGGCAGAACAGAGGTGCCTGGAGGTCAGGAACCTGACTGAGTGCCTCTGGCTCTATGAAGTGGTTGACTCAGGTCTCTCGGGGCACCTGGACGCCAGAGGCCAGGGAAGCACTCTGTGGCTGTTAGTGAGACCTCTTTATGGGGCACTCCCAGGTGCAGCAGGGCAGTACAGCGGCTTCTAGGGACCAGAAGCTTAGCTGAGTGTTTCTGTCTGGAAGTAATGTGTACTACTGCAGCTTGCCTGAGCTGGCCTGGGTATATTAGTTCCTCAGCAGTCCAAGTATCTGGTCTGTAGTTGTGGTCTTCCCCTGATGCCCCTAATGGTTTCCAAGAGCAGCTTGCACCTCTAGGGCAAAAGTATTTTGATCTAGTGCAGTCTGGGTCACTCAGGCAGCTGTGAAATGACACAGAAGTGTGATCACAGCTCCAGGGCTGGGACTATCCATGCTAGAGACTGGATGCACAGCTGAGGTGCACACCACAATAGCAAGGCATTACATGATGACATCTGTGACTAGTGACAGCACTTCCACTAAGAACTGCTCTGCTGCTTCCTAACTCAACTACCCACCTGTCAGCCAGATGCCATAGTAGTGTAAATCCCAAGGAGAAACACCCCGAAATTTTGGTTTCCATGGCTTTCCTGGTCCTCTTTTGGGTGCTGGCATGACTGGGTGGAAGCTGGGATCTCAGGAAGCCTGAAAGGACTTCTGTTTGGAGTTCAAAATCACCAGCCAGCTGGGATCCTGAACTGCTCAGACCCATGGGCTCTTCTCTGTATGAAGTGATCCTGCTCCTGAGTCTGGCTATTCTGTTTTTCTAAGTGTTTGGAAGTCTAGCATAGGGACTTTTATTGTCACCAGGTTTGCCAGGTGAGCCCACCGGGGTTCATGATTCTCAAATTCCTGCACAGCACAAGTATATCTCCATGATTATCCAGCAGATTTCCCCTCACCTAGAATGTGCCTCTGATAGTCACCACCATATTGCCCCTCTGACTAACAAATTAAAAACAAATCTTAAAAAGATAGTTTTACTCTCCTGTTCATGTCAACATTATTTTTAAAATATCAATCAAGAGACAATCTACTGAATAATAGTGGATACTATTGATTGATTATATGATTATAAGAATATAATCTATGTAAATTCTATAATATATAATATCTATATGTAGATTATGTAACATTGATATAAATTGATTGATTATATGATTAATAATACTGAATGCTGAATGTGAGTATTGAATCTTCAGACATGCATTTTACTTTGAAACACCCATAAGGACTGGGGAAATACTAAGGCCAGGTAAAGAGCTGTCAGGGAAAGGAAGATAAAATACACTGGTAAAATTATGGAATAGGAAGTGTTAAACTAAAGTTTGAGATTGAAGGGTAGGGTAGAGGCTGAAGAACAGGTAGGAATAAAAAATCTAAAGACTTTCCCCAAAAAAGCATATGGACACAAACTATTTTAGAAGCTTCCTTAAGAAAATTATACACATAGATAAGAGTCAAAATATATTTGTTTTATAACAGGACAACAATGTCCATACTAGATAAAAGATGATGACATGAAAAGCCCAGTTATAGGTATACATAGACCTCCAAAGAGTACCAGGTTATGTCCATTGATTTTCCTTATCATTCAGAACTTTATGGTAAGACCATATTGCTGAAGACACCATATGCATGAATCATTGAACATGGCTGGATCAAGCTGATATGGTACTGGAAGCTTAATCCCTAATGGCTAGCTTTCACACTCCTGTAGTTAATAAGGGTGGAGAAAGGAAACCATAAATCATACTGACCTGTGACGTTTGTGGCAATGACTGCCCTGGCAATATACGACCACTTGTGCAACAGTGGTATGAACATCACTGGAGTAACCAACCATATTTTGATTATATCTTAGCCCTATGACACATGATAAATCCCATACCTGGAAGCATTACCAAACTAAAATTCTAAATCTAGGCAGATAATAGACTCTATGGAAGAATCTATTGCTGTCATGTTACTAAATGAGCATAATATTAAACTGAATTCTAATGATTTATAGTTCTGGCTATAGATTAATACATCTCTCATAACTCTTCTGAGAACTTTTTATTTGGAATATATGATTTTAAGCACAGTGACCCACAACTGGCCAAAGTTCTAAGATACATCAGAATATTTAGCCCTAAAGGGAATATATATTTTCCAAACCCCTCCCAAGTCTTGGGGATCATTGCAGAAGAGGGAGCAACAACAGTATAAGAACTCGAGGTAGTGAATAACTGGAAGGAACTATTATCATCTACACAGCGGGGAATGAAATCAGAGTTGTTACAACAGCATGCATAAGACATGTTCTAGCCCACACTATACCAAATGCTAGTAAGAAGAGAGGAGTTGGTAACATAATTCTGCCACAAGCAGTGGAGCAATTTCTAGCTGTGAGGAGAGAGAGGCAGTTTTCACTAAGAGTATATCCTCTAATAAGTCAGCCTTACTCCAGTAAAAGAATATGTATCCAAGAGTAGTTGGAAAACACAAATTAGTCTATAAGAATTTTTTTTTAAATGATACAAAGTTGGGTGAATACATAATGGGAAGGTTTGTGGGAAGGGATGTATATGATCAAAATACATTGTATGAAACTCTCAAATAACTTATAAAACAACAACCTAAATACCAATTTGTAGTTTAATGAATAAAAACATTTGGTGTGTGTGTATGTGTGTGTGTGTGTGTGTGTGTGTGTGTGTGTGTGTGTGTGTGGTTGTATTTATCTACATATATTCACCTTTATAGAAAAGTCTATCCTCTCATTTGTAATGAAACTTGATGACATCTTTCTAAATAAATTAAATGCAGCAAATAAGGTTGCTATTCTGCAAAATATTAAAAAAGTAAAACTCATAATAACTTATCTTAAAATGAGAGTTATCAAAGGATGAGGGATTGCGAGGAAATAAAATGTATTTTTCAAAATTGTTAACCACCAGTTATAAGATGAATGAGTTTTGTAGATCTATTACACACTCTGATTACTATATAAATTATAATCAGAAAGTGTATTTAATTGTTTTAAGTACAAAGAGAAAAATAATGGCTACATATAGTTAGAGATGTATTGATTCACATTATAATAATCATTTCCCAATATTTTATATATCAAATATCATAATATATATTCTCAATGCTACAACTTTCAATTGTCAATAAATTAAACAATTCACCTCATCTGTGACCTGCCTAAGGACTGTGTATCCCATCACTATACTTTTCTACATCCTTTTCCATATATACTTATCAGGCAGGAATGCCCAATCTACATTGCTAAACCCATCACCACCTGCCGTAGGGCTCTTGGGGAGCATAGAGCTTCCTTTCTTCAATTCTGCCAACTGTGCCAACTCCACTTTTATATATATATATATATATATATATATATATATATATATATATATATATATATATATAAGTACTTTTTTTTTTTTCTTCAAGTTCCAATTCAGACACAAACGTTTCCCTATTCCCCCTTCCTGTCCCACCCTTCCCCCCTCTTCTCCGCCAACAGCTTCCCTTTTCAATCCAACAAATGGTTCTTTCTCTTATAACAGTAAATTCTATACAAGACAGCAGAATTAAATATGCCACATTTATAAGAGTTAAATGGCCCAGTATACCTTCCCAATGTCCAGTTCATACATATTTGGCCCCTGACTTTAACCTTCTACCTTCTAACCATCTCCATGAGTTTAAAGTTCTATAACTGACTTAGCTTTCATACTAACTTGCATCACTATTATAACCATCTTCTTAGATCTAGAACGCCCTCTTGATTCCTAAACAACTCAAAATTTAGCTATGAGACTCAAGCTGTCTATTCTTCAACCACCTCAGAGAGCTGAGAAGGATAAATATATCTGATTATATAGGAAGTGCAGGGCCTGCAGCTTCCAATACTAAGAAATGACAAACCAGTGACTACCTGGACAGTTCCCATTTTCTCTATACATTCCAGCATCAGTCTTCAGCCTTTTGGTCCTGTTTCTCTGACAGACATTTATTGTAGAGCAGGGATTATGAAGGACTAACCTACCCTGTCTTGGCAAAGCTAGGCTGTTGACTTCCCTGCTACCAAGTTTTGTCCTTTTTGGACAGCAGTCTGTCTGCAGTTGGAGCAAGGAGTTTTTTCATGCCAAGAGATAGGCTTGCCACTAATTCAACCATCTCACACTGGAGTTTCTTCGATGCTTATCTTCTACTTGGAGTAGAATAGGGGGTGCTGTCAGGAGCTGATATGTCACGATATCAAAAAAAAATCTTAATTTAAGACCACATCTTTGAATGCCATATTCTGCAGATCTCTTGGGGTTTTTGAAGATGCCATTGATCTTTGTATATTGATACAAAATTAAGAGTGTATTTAGCCACATTTCAATACATCTTTGTATATTGATACAAAATTAAAGGTAATGCTTCCTAATGGTATCGTACCTAGAGATACTTAAAAATGAAATGTGAAGCTCTGGCCTCTTGATACCAACCGTCTTAAACTGTTTAGGATAGTTAAGAAAAACAAACTCCTAGTCATGCATGCCTGTCACCTTGTTAGCTACTATGACAGTCTATCACAGATATTCTCTAAGCTACTCAGTAATCAAGTTGTTAAGAGACAAGCAACATTTGCTTATCTAAACACAAGAGATAGGTAGGGCATCTCCACTTGATGCACACAGCTGGTCCCTTATTGAGGCAGACACCAGATATCCAACATGAACTACAACCATGAACTGGATATTAAAACTAGCTCTCTTATGAGAAAGAAGAGATCTACACTAGCACCTCATCCACATCTATGACACATGAGGATTACATGCCCTGTGCCTGTCTTCTGCCTCCATCCTCCTAACCCTTATCTTTAGACAGGAAATCTCAAGCTTATATTACCAACTTCACCTGCACCTGTTATCTGAGTAAGTTCTACCTCCTCATCCAGATTCTTCAGTGTTGGCTGTAAGTACCTTCTAGTTCTGCAAAAGGTCTTCTCCTACACTTAGAAATCTCAATTAGCTCTCCACAAGCAGAGAGTACTTCTAAAATCCATTTGAAACTCAGCACTTAATCCTGATACTGCTGATCAGTATCACCCAAGAAGTTGAGATAGAAGGAAGCATACCTTCAAACATCAACTTAACAACAACCCCCCACAAAATTTACATGTCAATAAACAATACCAATGACCTAACTCAAGATGACTATGTTTCTTTAAAATTGCACAAATATTACTGACAAACAGCAGAACCCCACCAAGAGTCAGTAGTGTTTCCCAAGAAGTGACTTAGATGCTATACAAGGCAATGAGTTTGAAAAAAAACAATAAACATGATAAAAAATAGTAGGCTATAAATGAATATCACAAATACCCATGAATGAATAAATGAAGACCACAAAAACACAAAAAAGTAAATAAAATAAAGGAGTCACACACACACACATACACACACACACACACACACACACACACACACACACACACACACACCAAAACAACAAGCTAACAGCCCTAACATATATGCAGAGGACCTGGTACAGATACTTCCGGGTCCTTTGGTTGCTGCTTCAGTCTCTGTCAGCCCATGTGAGTCATGTGTTGATTCAGTGGGCCATGATCTCCCAGTGTTCTTAATGTCTTTGATTCCTACATTTTTTTCTGTCCCTCTTTCATGGATTAAATTTACTTTTCCATATTTTTTAATATTAGTTTTTAATTTTGTAATGGGTAAATTTAATTTTGTTTTCTTTTAACAATTTTATACATGGTATATCTATCTATCTCTCCTGTGATTTAATTAGTTGGTCCTTATTAACTGTGTTCTGAATATTGCATGGAATATCCAGGAAGGAAATGATAAAATAATTTTTTTTCTTCAAGTTACATCTCAATCACAATCTCCTTCCTACTACCCCCTCTAGTCCCACCCTCCCACCCTCTTCCCCCTCAATCCCCCATCCTCTTCCCTCTTTTCAAAGTTTAAGGTATATCTTTTTCATCCCAAATGCTCCCTCTTTCAGTCCAACAAATGGTTCTTTCTCTTATAACAATAAATACAATACAAAACAACAGAAATAAATAGGCCACAATTATGAGAGTTATATGAATTAGCATACATTCCCAATGTCCAGTCCATATGTATTTGGCACCTGACTTTGACATTCTACTATCTAACATCTCCATGAGTTTAAAGTTCTATATCTAACTCAGTTTTAAAACTAACATGCATCACAATTTTAAAAACATTTTCTTAGATCCAGAACACCCTCTTGATTCCTAAACAACTCAAAATTTAACTATGAGACTCTAGCTATCTATTCTTCAACCATCTCAGAGACCTGAGAGGGATAAATATATCTGATTATATAGGAAGTGCAGGGCCCACAGCTTCCAAAACTAAGAAATGACATACCAGTGGCTGCCTGGACAGTTCCCATTTTCTCTCCATACATTATAACATCAATCTTCAGCATTTGGCCCCATTTCTCTGACAGACATTGATTGTAGAACAGGAATTATGAAGGACTTGCATATCCTGTCTTGGCAGAGCTAGGCTGTTGACTTATCTGCTTCCAAGTTTTGTCCTTTTTGGACAGCATTCTGTCTACAGTTGAAGCAAATGATTTTTTTTTGCCAAGAGAATGGCTTGCCACTAATTCAATCATCTCCCACTGGAGATTCTGTGATACTCATCTTCAACTTGGAGTAGAATAGGGGGTGTTGTCAGGATCTGACATGTCTTGATATCAAAAAATCTGAAGTTAAGAAAATGTCTTTGAATGCCATGTTCTGCAGATCTCTTGAGGTTTTTGAAGATGCTCTATCTATCTCTTATATTAGGATAAGCAGATTTTGCTTGTCTCTTAGCACCTTGATGTCTGAATAGCTTAGAAAATAACTGTAATGGGGGGATCCAAGATGGCGGCGGCCTGCGCGGACATATTTTGATTTCGGGGTTAACAGTCACAAGGCGGCAAGTGTTGCAGGATGCTGTACAAAGGGCACGACGCCTTCTAAATCTCACCCAGATACCCAGGGACCACGGATTATCCCTGCGCAGGATGCTCCTTCCCACTCTCAGACCCGCAAGGAAGCTGCTGGACCTGGGAATTGGGATCACCCATCCCCCCACCAGAAGAGACTCCTGGTAAGTTCCAAGCTAATACCCAGCAGGCAGATTCAGATCCCACGCAGAGATAATCCCCACCCTGCTGGGCACCCCCAGGTCTCCAACTTTCTGGAGAAAGGTTGTGACCCTTGGAAGTGAGCACAGCTTGCCTGCAAAGTGACTTTAGACTGCAAATCGCAGTCTGTGATGAAACTGGCCAGTTTACAAGCCGCGGGAGTGGCAAGGCTATTGGAGCTGAATGGCAGATTTACCTGCTACAGGAACCAACCCTAGGCAAACTGCGAGATATCTGAAACTGTCCTATATCGGACTTTTGTACCAGTACTGGCCCTTCTGGCAGGGAACCAGAGCTTGCTTGTACATAGCTACACCACCTGGATTAATTAGGACTCCACCTGGGAGGCGGGGCTGAATGACTCACCTGATAGGAGTGGAGTAAGGCAACTTGAATCCTATACCAAAGTGCCCCCTTTGGACCCAAGTCCAGAAGACAGCAAAAAAATTCCACAAGGCCAGAGGCTCCAGACCAAAAAAAAAAAAAAAAAAGCAGAGCGAAATGTTTCCAACAAAAGAAAGCAACACTATTCCATCCAGCCCGAACCACCTCACCACAACTGAAACACATGAAAATGATGACAATTCTACATTATGGAAAGTGATAGAGTCCCTTCAAAAAGAACTTAAAACTATGAAGGAATTCAAAGAAGCCACAATTTTAAAAGTCAAAACAATGAAAAACACCATTAAAGAGCTCCAAGCCAAGGTGACTCAGCTTGAAAAGGAAAAGGACAAAACAATGAAATGAAAGATTTCCAGGCAAAAACAAGCAAACTGGAGAATGAAATGTACAAAATGAACAATACCATTCAAGACATGAAAATAGAAATGAAAACAATAAAGAAAACACAGTCAGAGTTAAAAGAGGAAATGGAGAATGAAGAGAAGAGAACAGGTACTACGGATATGAGTATGAAAAATAGGATGCAAGAGATGGAAGACAGGATCTCAGGCATGGAAGTTTCGATGGACGAAATCAGTACAACATCCAAAGAAAATAAGAAAGCTTAAAATATCTGTCACCCACAACATCCAAGAAATCAAGGACTCAATGAAAAGACGGAACCTAAGAATTATAGGCATAGAGGAAAGAGAAGACTCCCAACTCCATGGTCCAGGAAATATATTCAAAAAAATCATAGAACAAAACTTCCCAAACCTAAAGAAAGAGATGCCAGTAAAAATCCAAGAGGCTTACAGAACACTGAACAGATTAGATTAGAAAAGAAACTCCTCTTGCCACATAATAATAGAAACTCCAAATGTAGAGAACAAAGAAAGGATATTAAAAACTGTAAGAGTAAAAGTCCAAGTCACATACAATGGCAGACCCATCAGAATCACACCTGACTTCTTCACAGAAACTTTAAAAGATAGAAGGGATAGAAGGGCCTGAACAGATGTCCTACAAGCCCTGAGAGAATATAGGTGCCCAGCCATACTACTATACCCAGCAAAATTCTGTATCAACATAGATGGAGAAAACAATATATTCCATGACAAAATCAAATTCAAACAATATCTCCTCGCAAACCCAGCCCTAAAGAAGTTCCTAGAAGGAAAATTCCAACACAGAGAAGATAACAACACCCAAGAAAACAGAGAAAATAGAAACCTCCACAGCAACTAAACAAAATTAAACACAAGTCAGCCAGGTATACCAAAATAATGGGAAATAACAACCCCTTGTCACTAATACCCATCAACATCAAAGGATTCAACTCGCCAATAAAAAACACATACTTACAGACTGGATCTGTAAACAAGACCCATCTTTTTGCTGTATACAAGAAACACATCTCACTATTGAAGATAAATACTATCTCAGAGTAAAGGGCTGGGAAAAGGTTTTCCAAGCAAATGGACCCAGGACACAAGCTGGAGTAGCCACCCTAATATCAAACAAAATAGACTTCCAATTAAAGTTAATAAAAAAAGACAGAGAAGGGCATTACATACTCATTAAAGGAAATATCCACATAGAGGACATCTCAATATTGAACATCTATGCCCCAAATACAAAGGCACCTACATTTATAAAAGAAACACTTCTAAAACTTAAATCGCACATCGATGCAAACACTTTAATAGTGGGAGACTTCAACACCCCACTCACAACTATGGACAGATCATCAAGACAGAAGCCAAACAGAGAAATAATGAGTCTAACAGAGATTATGAACCAAATGGACCTAACAGATATCTACAGAACGTTTCACTCACACAAAAAAGAATACAACTTCTTCTCAGCACCTCATGGAACTTTCTCCAAAATCGACCATATAGTTGGACACAAAGATAGCCTCAACAGATACAAAAAAATTGAAATAATCACTTGTATCTTATCAGACCACCATGGAATAAAGCTGGACTTCAATAGCAAAAGAATCAACAGAAAGTCTACACTCACATGGAAATTGAACAACTCTTTACTAGGGGACCACTGGGTCAGGGAAGAAATAAAGAAGGAAATCAAAGACTTCTTAAAATCCAACAAAAATGAAGACACAACATACACAAACCTATGGGACACAATGAAAGCTGTGCTACGAGGAAAATTCATAGCACTAAGTGCCTTCAAAAAGAAAATTGTGACAGCTCATATTAGCGAATTAACAGTTAAACTGGGTGAATTGGAAAAAAAAAAGAAGCAAACACTCCCAAGAGAAACAGAAGGCAGGAGATCATCAAAATTAGGGCTGAAATCAACAACTTAGAAAGAAAAAGAACTATATAAAGAATCAATGAAACCAAGAGTTGGTTCTTCGAGAAAATCAACAAAAACGACAGACCCTTAGCCAATTTAACTAAAAGACAGAGGGAGAAAACACAAATCAACAAAATCAGAAAAGAAAAGGGAGAAATAACAACAGATATGGAGGAATTCCAGAGAATATTTGGATCCTACTTTAAAAATCTATACTCCACCAACTATGAAAACTTAAGTGAAATGGACAATTTTCTTGATAGGTTCCACCTACTGAAGCTAAATCAAGATCAGATAAACAGATTAAACAGCCCTATAACCCCTACGGAAATAGAAACACTCATTAAAAATCTCCCAACCCAAAAAAGCCCAGGGCCAGATGGCTTTAGCATGGAATTCTACCGTACCTTCAAAGAGGAGCTAACACCAATAATTTTCAAACACGTTCACAAAATAGAATCTGAAAGAACATTGCCAAACTCATTCTATGAGGCCACTGTCACCCTGATTACTAAACCACACAAAGACCCAACAAAGAAAGAGAACTTCAGACCAATCTCCCTCATGAACATAGATGCCAAAATACTTAATGAAATGTTAGCAAACCAAATTCAAGAACACATCAAAAGTATCATACACCATGATCAAGTAGGCTTCATCCCAGGAATGCAGGGATGGTTCAACATATGAAAGTCTATCAATATCTTTCACCATATAAAAAAGATGAAAGAAAAAAACCACATGATAATCTCGCTAGATGCAGAAAAAGCATTTGACAAAATCCAACACCCCTTCATGCTAAAAGTTCAGGAGAGAACGGGCATACAAGGGCCTTACCTATACTAATAAAGGCAATATACAGTAGGCCAGTGGCCAACATCAAATTAAATGGAGAGAAACTTGAAGCATTTCCTCTAAACTCTGGGACAAGACAAGGATGTCCACTTTCACTATATCTCTTCAATATAGTACTTGAAATTCTTGCTAGAGCAATAAGACAACTAAAGGAGATCAAGGGGATAAACATCGGAAACGAAGAAGTCAAATTATCCCTATTTGCAGATGATATGATAGTATACATAAGTGACCCCAAAAATTCCACCAGAGAACTCTTACAGCTGATAAACACCTTTATCAAAGTGGCTGGATGCAAAATTAATTCAATAAAATCAGAAGCCCTTCTTTATACAACAAACAAATGAGCTGAGAAAGAAATAAGGGAAACAACCCCTTTCATAATAGCCACAAACAACATAAAATAACTAGGGGTAACTCTAACCGAGCAAGTAGAGGACCTGTACATCAAGAACTTCAAGCCCTTGAAGAAAGAAATGGAAGAGGCCTTTAGAAGATGGAAAGATCTCCCATGCTCATGGATAGGTAGGATCAACATAATAACAATGGCCATCCTACCAAAAGCAATATATAGATTCAATGCAATTCCTATCAAAATACCAACACATTTTTTTATAGATTTGGAAAGAGCTATTCTCAAGTTCATATGGAACAACAAAAAGCCCAGAATAGATAAATCAATCCTGTACAATAAAAAAACATCTGGAGGTACTGCCATCCCAGATTTCAAGCTGTACTACAGAGCAATAGTAGTAAAAACAGCATGGTATTGGTATAGAAACAGACCAGTAGATCAATGGAATCGAATTAAAGATCCAGAAATAGACTGACACACTTATGGCCACCTAATATTTGACAAAGAAGCCAAAACAGCACAATGGAAGGACAGCATCTTCAACAAACGGTGCTGGTCCAACTGGATGCCCACTTGTAAAAGAATGAAATTAGACCCTTATTAATCACCTTGTACAAAACGTAAGTCCAAGTGGATCAAAGACCTTAACTTAAGACCTGTCACACTAAATCTACTAGAAGAAAAAGTGGGAGAAACCCTCGAACTAATTGGCACAGGTGACAACTTCCTGAACAGAACACCAACAGCTCACGACCTGAGAACAACAATCAATAAATGGTACCTCATGAAACTGAAAAGCTTCTGTAAGGCAAAAGACACTGTCATTCGAACAAAACGGCAGCCTACAGACTGGGAGAAAATCTTCACCAACCCCACGTCTGACAGAGGGCTAATATCCAAAATCTATAAAGAACTCAAGAAATTAAATGCCAAGAAACCAAATAATCTAATCAAAAAATGGGGGACAGAGCTAAATAGAGAATTCACAAAGGAGGAATCCATAATGGCTGAGAGTCACTTCAAGAAATGCTCAACATCCTTAATCATCAGGGAAATGCAACTCAAGACGACTCTGTGATTCCATCTTACACCTTTCAGAATGGCTAAGATCAAAAACTCAAATGACAGCACATGTTGTCACAGGTGTGGAGAAAGGGGTACCCTACTCCATTGCTGGTGGGAATGCAGGCTTTTGCAACCACTATGGAGGTCAGTCTGGCGATATCTTAGAAAACTTGGAATAGCTCTGCCTCAGGACCCAGCCATACTACTTCTGGGTATACACCCAAATGCCTCTTCACGGAATCATAAGGAAGTTTCCTCATCTATGTTTATAGCAGCCTTATTTGTAATAGCTAGAAACTGGAAACAACCCATATGTCCCTCAACCGAAGAACGGGTTAAAAAACTGTGGTACATCTACACAATGGAATACTATTCATCTATCAGGATCAATGAAATTATGCAATTTGCAGCCAAATGGATGGAACTAGAAAAGCACATCCTGAGTGAGCTAACCCAGACTCAGAAAGACGCATATGGCATCTATACACTTATAGTAGGATTTTAGCTATATAGTAGGATGTATCGATACTACAACTAACACACCAAAGGGAACTTGGACATAGACTTCTTTTTTTTTAATAATTTATTTTTTATTTCTTCAAGTTACATCTCAATCACAATCCCCTCCCTACTCCCCCCTCCAGTCCCACCCTTCCACCCTCCTCCCCCTCAGCCCCACCATCCT
>CAJQZJ010027914.1:119928-136356 GCA_907164525.1 Lophiomys imhausi | reverse complement strand
CCTAAACAACTCAAAATTTAACTATGAGACTCTAGCTATCTATTCTTCAACCACTTCAGAGACCTGAGAGGGATAAATATATCTGATTATATAGGAAGTGCAGGGCCTACAGCTTCCAAAACTAAGAAATGACATACCAGTGGCTGCCTGGACAGTTCCCATTTTCTCTCCATACATTATAGCATCAATCTTCAGTCGTTTGGCCCGGTTTCTCTGACAGACATTGACTGTAGAGCAGGAATTATGAAGGACTTACCTACCCTGTCTTGGCAGAGCTAGGCTGTCGATTTACCTGCTTCCAAGTTTTGTCCTTTTTGGACAGCAGTCTGTCTACAGTTTAATCAAGGGGTTTTTCTTGCCAAGAGAAAGGCTTACCACCAATTCAATCATCTCTCACTGGAGATTCTTTGATGCTCATCTTCTACACCTCCATTCCCAAGAGATGGGATGAAAGTTTTTTGTTGTGTGGTATGTTATGTGTTGTGATTGTTGTCATCTAGGATGAATGGATATATCATATGTGCTTTTTTATAATTTATTTTTTATTTCTTCAAGTTATAACTCTATCACAATCCCCTCTCTACTCCCCCTCTAGTCCCGCCCTTCCACCCTCTTCCCCCTCAACCCCCCATCCTCTACCCTTTTTTTAGTTTAAGGTATATCTTTTTCCCCCAAACAACTCCCCCTTTCAGTCCAACATATGGTTCTTTCTCTTATAAGAATAAATACAATAAAAAACAACAGAAATAAATAGGCCACAATTATGAGAGTTATATGGCTTAGCATACATTCCCAATGTCCAGTCCATATATATTTGGCACCTGACTTTAACATTCTACTATCTAACCATCTCCATGAATTTAAAGTGTTATATATAGCTCAGCTTTCATACTAACTTGCCTCACAATTTTAAAAACATCTTAGATCCAGAACACCCTCTTGATTCCTAAACAACTCAAAATTTAACTATGAGACTCTAGCTATCTATTCTTCAACCACCTCAGAGACCTGAGAGGGATAAATATGTATGATTATATAGGAAGTGCAGGGCCTGCAGCTTCCAAAACTAAGAAAGAACAAAATAAGTGTTGTATTCAGGAATTTTCTTCTTTCCTTCACTCGATTCTTTTCAACCTTTATTATTAAACTTTAAGATTATTTTTTTATATTAATAGATATTGATAGAATCTCAGAGTTGTCTTGAGTTGCATTTCTCTGATGATTAAGGATGTTGAGCATTTCTTCAAGTGACTCTCAAACATTAGAAGTTCCTCCTATTGTCAATTCTCTTTTAGCTCTGTTCCCCATTTTTTGATTGGATTATTTTGTTTCTCAGCCTTTAATTTCTTGGGTTCTTTGTAAATTATGGATATTATCCCTCTGTCAGATGTAGGGTTGGTAAAGATCTTTTCTCAATCTGTAGGTTGCTGTTTTGTTTGAATGACAGTGTCCTTTGCCTTACAGCTTAATGGATAAAAATACTGTGATACATTTACACAGTGGAATATCACTCAGCTATTGGAAACAAGGAAATCATGTAATTTGCAGCCAAATCATCCTGAGTAATCTAACCCAGACTCAGAAGGATGCACATAACATCTATTCACTTATAATTGGATTTTAGCCATATAGTACAGGATAACCATCCTACAACCAACACACAAAAATGGACAGAAGCATACACTTTGTTACCTGTTAGTGGGAAAATTTGCCCTTGTGGTGCTGCCATGTAGGCTCCCAGTGCAAGAGGAAGCTCTTAGCTTTCATATGACTGCTGAACTGGTGGAGGGGGGAGCTGACATGCAGGGATACCTCACTTCGGAAGAGTAGTATAGGAGAGAGAAGGGGGAGAGGGTGGGAAGGTGGGAATAGGAGGGGTAATAAAAGGGCACTGTGATGGAGATGTAACTTGAAATAATAAATAGCCATAAAAGTAGATATTAATAGAAATTTAAGATTGTTTTGTTATAAGTATTGATAAAAATTTAAGGTTTTTTTGTTATAATAGATATTGATAGAAATTTGAGATTATTTTGTTTTATATACACTTAAAGGAATATTTAGTTTCCAATTTTCAAGATTTCTTTTGAAAGATACATTTTTTTCTATTGTCAAAAAAATTGCCCTAGGGAAGATATTACAGGCTAAAAAAGAATACCTTAGAAGCCAGTTTTAGGGCAGGTTTCTGCTCTTATCTTTCCAGGAGAATAAAGGCTTTCCAGAGACCATTGAACAACTGGAAACTGAAGAAAAAGAGACCAGACACCAAAGAAGATAAGAGAAGTAGTCCAAATGATTAAGCCTCACAGGCTATTCCAGCCAGGACTTCAATACAGCCCTGAACTTTCCCATCCAAAGTTCAGCTTCTGACTACAAACTGCTCAGGACATTCAAATTGCTGATCACATAGAAACTGGACAACAGATGTTACTATTAAATTGCTTATCCATTCTTTTACATTTTATTTGGGCCCTCAAACAGGTTTTCTACATCCCAATTCAGCAGGAAACAATTTTAAAAGAGTGATACCCCATTAACAAAATGTAGGGTGGACGGTTATTTGGTAATTTGACGCCTTATGCATGTTGTTTGGGGGAATGGTGACAAATTGTTATATGGTCTTGTTAAGCAAGGTATAGGAAGTTAGACATGGAGATTTCTTTCTTTTTATTTTCTCTATCTTTCTTTCTCTCTTATATAGGTAGAGAAGACTTGAGAAAAGAAAGGGAATAGGGGTATATAATAAAGGAATGATAAGATATTAAGGGTAGATCATTGAATCTGCTCTGAAAATTAAAGCTATTGTTCTCAAAATAAGGTTATCTTTTTATATATTATAGAATTTTGTATATTGATATAAAAATAAAGTAATTTTTGATTCATTAGTACAGAATTTTATATTCTGACATGCATATATATATATTTCAACCCATATATTAGGTATTGTGCCTATATAACTCATTTAAAAGTACAGATTTACTTCCACTCTTTTTACGGACTGCTATTACAATCTATTTAGGAGTCTAGGTAATACAGATTGATGGCTGGCCAGTCTAGCTCCTGGTCATGTCAAATACTAGTCTTAGTTTATCACAAATAGGCTTACTAGGTTAAACAGATAGTAAGTAAAGGTTAAAAATATACAGTTTGCTTGTTCAAACACAGATTTATAAATAAATCAATAGATGTCTTCAAAACCCTCAGTGGCACACAGAAAATGGCATTTAAAGATGTTTTCATTATTTTAAGAGTTATTTGACTTAAGACAGTCAGCTCCTGACAACTTCCATTTGACTTGAAGTAAGACTATGAACATCAAAAAATCTCCATCAGGAGATAACTCCTACTAGGCAAAAATTCCCCGACTCTCTCAACAGACTATATACCATCCAAAGATGGATCAGAACTTAAATGCAAGTATGTTGATGGCCTGACTCTGTAGAGACACAGGTGGAAAATACTTCTTATTTCTTGCTGCACAATTTAGTCTGTGAGATATGCTTGGCCAGAAGACTGAAGATGATGCTCCAATGGTATTGAGAGATATTTGGGACTGTCTAGGAAGGAAACTGTCATTTTTCCATTCTGGAAGCTGATCTCCTATACGTCCTACTTATTCAAATAATAACTTTATCCCTTCTTATGTCTTTGATGGGGTTGAATACTGACAGATATAAAATTTCAATTGAACTTGAGTTGTTTAGGATTTAAAAGGATATTTGCAAATCTAAATAAAACATTTAGGTTTATAAATGTAGGATATGATAGAAAATATTTAGGTTTATAAATTGAGACTCACCAAGATAGATAGATGATTTTTTTCTTCTTCAAGATTACCTGATACAAATAGACTAAACATTATGTGTACAACTTTTATATATAATTTTCTTGATTGTTTAATATTTGTTCTTACTCTTTTTACTATTTGAGTTTTTAAAAAATTAGCCTTTTTATTAACAAAAGGAGGGAATTGATGGGGTGATGTTATGCATTCTAAATGTTAATTAATTGGTCCCAGAGGTCTACTCCCTGTCTGTTACTTTCTCTGATTTGTTAAATAAATGCTGAGGCCTGAGATTGGACAAAGACAGAGGTAGGCAGGACTAAGGTGCAGGCTTCTGAAGCAGAAAACATCTTGGTAGAAGAAGCCTTTGGTAAGAGAAGCCTCCAGATAGAGAAGGAAGAAGAAGCCAAGAGTAGCAAAGAGACACACAAATGGGGTAGATGAAAGAAAATCATTCTACATGGCCTGGAACATTGCCATAGCATGGAGAATAGCAGTCCAAAAGGGCGTATGTATATTATATGGGGTCATATGTGGGAAATAGAATTAAGAGTTAACTTAGATGGGCTGATTGCACAATCCAGGTCAAGGTTTTTAAAACTCCACCAAGTGTCTTGTGCCATACTAACTTGCCTCACAATTTTAAAAACATCTTCTTAGATCCAGAACACCCTCTTGATTCCTAAACAACTCAAAATTTAACTATGAGACTCTAGCTATCTATTCTTTAACCACCTCAGAGACCTGAGAGGTATAAACATTTCTTTCAAGTTTTTCATTGTTTGCAAGCAATTATTCAGAACATTCTTGTATATTTATTTTTATTTCTACAAAATATATTACAATTTCCTCTGTTTTATTTGTCATTTTAGCTATTGTGCTGGTTAGTTTTTATTGCCAACTTGACACAATATTATGTTAACTAGGAAGAGGGAAACTAAACTAAGATGTTACTCAAATCATATTAGCCCATAGCCATGATTGTCTTGATTGATTGATGTGGAAATCTCCAGAACAATGCGGATACCACCATCCCTATGCATGTGGGCCTGTGCTCTCTAATCAACCTTTCTGAGCACAAGGCATTGATCAAACCAGCAAGCTGTGCTCTTCTGTGGTTTTGTTGCCATGTTCTTAAATTGAGTTCTTCACCTCATTTCCCTCAGTGATGGTCTATAAATCTGGTAATGAAAGCCGAAATAAATTCTTTCATGACAAACCAGGGCAGCAGTAGCATAGTCCTGGGCCACCATGACTCAAAACAAACAAACAAATGAGTGAATGAATAAATAAATAAACAAATAAGTAAACACATTTTTTAATCCCTAAGTTACCTCTTGGTTCTAATAGCTTATCAAAGCAATAAAAAAGCAAAGAAAAACAGCTAATGGTTGTACTAGTGTACCAATAGTAAATGAGGCCTTCCCTTTCCACATATCCTCTCCAGCACTTATTGTCAGCTGTTTTCTTGATCTTAGCCATTCTGATTGGGGAGAATGAAATCTCAAAAGAATTTAAGTTTTCAATTCCATAATTGCAAGAATATAGAATATTTTTGATATTTTATTAGTCATTATTATTCCTTTTTTATATGTCTCTATTCAGACATGCATTCATTTGTTATTTGAGTCATTTGTTTTCTTGACTCTATTTTTCAGATAATTTATTTTTTCTGCATACAAAATAGATATATTATTTTGGGATCCAACTCCAAGTATATATGTTATCTTAAAGACATAGTAGTTCATTTAAAAATGACTAACTTTATTAAGTAAAAAAGAATACTTCTTTATAAATATTCTATTTATTTTTTCTTTCTTTCTTACTTTTTTTGGTGCTTGTCTTAGTTAGAGTAACTATTGCTGTGATGAAACACCTTGACCAAAATAACATGGGGAGGAAAGGGTTTATTTGGCTTACAATTCCATATCACAGTTCATCATCAAAGGAAGTCAGGATAGAAGCTCATGTTGGGCAGGAACCTGGAGGCAGGAGCTAATACAAAGGCCATGGAAGGGTGTTTAGGGAAGGTCTAATATTGTTTCTGATACATTCAACTCAATGCTGAGATCTGGTTACCGCCCCTTCTGAGGCATTCTCTTGATTGGTTAATAAAAATCGCTTATGGCCAGTTAGGTGGGCAGAAAGAGTATAGGAAGGCAAGACTTCCTGAGATCAGAGCAGGAACTCGATCCACACAGAGATTCTCTCTTTCCGCTGGGAGACACAGACGGAGACAGACGTCTGGAGAAGACTGGAAGGTACTCACAGGCACATGGTGGTTTTGGGTTAACTTAGAGTAGCTAATTGAGACTCTGCCCAGATAAGGGCTAAGCATTTAAACATTAAAGGTCTTGGTGTATTTAATTATTGGGGAAAATACTGTGGTGGCTTATATGCCCTCAGTCCAAGCAGTCCCAGGCTGTTGGACTCCCAGACTCCCCTTGAGCCCAGGCGAATCTCCCGCCAAGCTGCTGGTAATTTTTTAGTAAGTTACTTTCAACATCTGTGTTTACTGCTTTCAGAAAATAATACACATGCATTATCTGGGTCAGGGGCATGAGTGAATATATAATTTAAGATTAGAGCTATGCATTAGCTTAGGTTGTAAAAGCTGACTACTTGGGAAACCAAGGAACGTTTAGTGCTACAGTGTTCTGGTAAAGGTAGGTTAAAAAAAAGCAGTTTGAGTAAACTGTAGGCTAGCATTATTAAGGGACCTTAAGGTGTATTATTAACTTTGGCTGTGGGGTGCAGCAAAATTTCCAGTCTCTTAGAATGTAAGAGATAGTTTTATAGTTTTTCATCACTACACAATTTTATACTGCTTTGGGTTTATAAAGCTGTTTATATGTGTACTGGAATTCCTAAATTATCTGGTCCATATATCATTGTTAATTCATTATTACTGTAGATTAATGATGCATTACAGCTCTGTAACCCAATGCCTTCCTGATATTTTATTCATGTTTTAATATGTAAAGTTAAAACTACAAATTATTTTCGATGTATCTGTAAATATTGGAAAAGAATGTGGTTCCTCTGACTCTCTACTATATATAATCTGGTACTGATCTGGAAGCTTCATCCACCACAGGATAGCTTTCATAGTGCTATGAAGTGCTGTGCATGCTACACAGAGGAGAAAATTAATCATCAGTCATACTCAGGTTTGAACTCAACAAACTACTAATAGGGCTATACTGGCAAGACATACCCACTGGTACAATAGTGACATGAATATCACAGAAGTAACAAAATACTTTCTGATGAATTTACATCCCACTATACAAAATAGAACCTATTATTGGGGCCAGGAACATGTTCTAGTGAAGAATTCTACCAGGCTTTCAAAGAATTAATGTCCTTTTTCGATATACTCAATACTCCTAAAATTATTCCACAGGATAGACACAGAAGCAACACTGTTTAATTCATTTTATGATATACAGGTACCATGATACTCAGACCACCTAAGGACACAACAAAAGAGGAGAATTAAAACCAATTTCCCTTATGAAGATAGATGCAAAAATTCTGAATAAAATACTACAAACTGAAGCCAGGAAAGCATCAAAAAGATCATCCACCATAATCTAGTGGGTTTTGTCTCAGATATGCAGGTATGATTCAGCATAAATAAATTGATAAAAGTCTTGGAGAGATCAAAGATACAAGGGACCTACCTAAACATAATACAGGCAATTTACAGTAAGACTACAGAAAGCATCAAATTAAATGGAGAGCAATTCAAGACAATTACACTGAAAACAGGCACAAAAAAAGGCTCTCTACCCTCTTCTCATCTATTCACTATTGTACTTGAAATTCTATCTGGAAAAATAAGAAAACTGATGCAGATTAAGGGGATGTAAATTGGAAAGGAAAAAGTCAAATCATTGCTATTTGTAGATGATATGATAGTATACATAAACAATCCTGAAATTTCTACCAGGGAACTCCTATAGCAGACAAACACCTTTAGTGAAGTGTCTGGATACAAGATTAACTTAAAAAAAAAGAATCAGTAGTCCTCCAATATATTAATAACAAACAGCCTGAGAAATATACTAGTGAAACAATACATTCTCAATAGTCTCAAATAACATAAAATACCTTGGGGAAACTATTACTAAGAAGTGAAGGATTTTTATGAATAATACCTTCAAGATATGAAGAAAGAAACAGAAGAAGATAAAAGAAGATTGAAAGATCTCCCATGTTGATTTTTTCAAAGAACCAACTCTTGGTTTCGTTGATTATTTGTATTGTTCTTTTTGTTTCTAAGTTGTTAATTTCAGCCCTAAGTTTGATGATTTCCTGCCTTCTGTTCTTCTTGGGAGTGTTTGCTTCTTTTTTTCCCCAGTATTCCAGTTCTGCTGTTAATTTGCTAATATGAGCTGCCAAAATTTTCTTTTTGAAGGCACTTAGTGCTATGAACTTTCCTCGTAGCACTGCTTTCATTGTGCCCCATAGGTTTGGGTATGTTGTGCCTTCATTGTAATTGGATTTTAAGAAGTCTTTAATACCCTTATTTCTTCCCTGACACAATAGTCATTCAGTAGAGAGTTGTTAACTTTCTATGAATGTGTAGGCATTCTGATATTTCTGTTCTTGTTGAAGTCTAACTTTAATCCAGAGTGACTAAGATACAAGGGGTTATTTCAGTTTTCTTGTATGGCTTGAGGCTTGCTTTGTATCTGACTACATGGTCGATTTTGGAGGAGCTTCCATGAAGTGCTGAAAAGAAGGTGTATTCTTTTGTGTTTAGGTGCAATGTTCTGTAGATATCTGTTAGGTCCATGTGGTTCATGACCTCTGTTAGGCTCATTATTTCTCTGTTTGGTTTCTTTCTCAATGACCTGTCTATTGTTGTGAGTGAGGTGTTGATGTCTCCCACTATTAATGTGTGGGCATCAATGTGAGGTTTAAGCTTTAGAAGAGTTTCTCTTACAAATGTGGTTGCCTTTGCATTTGGGGCATATTCAGTATTGTGATGTCATCTTGATGAATTTTTCCATTAGTGAGTATGTAGTGCCCTTCCCTATCTTTTTTGATTAACTTCAGTTGAAAGTCTATTTTATTGGGATGGCTACTCCAGCTTGCTTACTGGGACAATTTGCTTGGAAAACCATTCCCCAGCCCTTTACTCTGAGGTAGTGTATAGTCAAATTAAATAAAAGGCAGAGGGAAAAAATCCAGATCAACAAAATCAGAAATGAAAAGGGAGAAATAACAACAGACATTGAAGAAATCCAAAGAATCTTTAGATCCTACTTTAAAAATATGTACTCCACCAAATTTGAAAACCTAAGCAAAATGGACATTTTTTTGATAGATTCCACCTACCAAAGTTAAATCAAAATCAGGTTAGTAGAGTAAACAGTCCTACAACCCTAAGGAAATACAAAGAGCCATTAAAAATTTCCCAACCAAAAAAAGTCCAGGGCCAGATGGTTTCAGCACAAAATTGTACTAGACCTTCAAAGAAGAGCTAATACTAATACTCTTCAAACTCTTCCACAAAATAGAAACATAAGGAACACTGCCAAACTCATTCTATGAGGCCACAATCACCCTGATTCCTAACCCACACAAAGATCCAACAAAGAAAGAAAATTTTAGACCAATTTTCTTCATAAAAATAGATGCAAAAATACTTAATAAAATACTGGAAAACTGAATCCAAGAACGCATCAAAAGTATCATACACCATGATCAAGTAGGCTTCATCCCAGGAATGCAGGAATATTTCAATATATGAAAATCCATCAATGTAATTTGCCATATAAACAAGCAGAAAGAAGAAAACACATAATAATAATGCTAGATGATGAAAAAGTATTTGACAAAATACAACAGCCCTTCATGCTAAAAGTCCTGGAGAGAATGGTAAAACAAGGACCATACCTAGAAATAATAAAGATGATACACAGCAAGCCAGTAACCAGCATCAAATCAAATGGGGAGAAACTTAAAGCATTTCCTCTAAACTCAGGGACAAGACAAGGATGCCCACTTTCACTATATCTCTTCAACATAGTACTGGAAGTTGTTGCTAGAGCAAGAAGGCAACTAAAGAAGATCAAGGGGATACAAAAGGGAAATGAAGAAGTCAAATTATCCCTATTTTCAGATGATATGATAGTATACATAAGTGATTCAAAAAGTTCCACTAGAGAACTCTTACAGCTGATAAACAATTTCAGCAAGGTGGGTGGATACAATGTTAATTCAAAAAAATCAAAAGCCCTTTTTTATACAAAAAATAAATGGGTTGAGAAAGAAATTAGGAAAACAACACCCTTCACAATAGCTTCACAAACAATATAAAATATGTAGAGGTAACTCTAACCAAGCAAGTGAAAGAACTGTATGAGAAGAATTTCAGGTCCTTGAAGAAAGGAATTGAAGAGGACATCAGAAGGTGGAAAGAACTCCCATGCTCATGGATAGGTAGGATAAACATAATAGAAATGGCCATCCTGCCTAAAGCAATATGCAGATTCAATGCAATTCCTATCAAAATATCAACCCAATTCTCTATAAACCTGGAAAAAGCAATTCTCAACTTCATATGGAATAAAAAAAACCCAGAGTATCTTAATCAACCTTGTACAAAAAACAAACAAACAAACAAACAAAAATCCATCATGAGGTACAGGGGGTATCACCATCCCAGATTTCAAGCTGTACTACAGAGCAAGAGTAATAAACACAGCATGGTACTGGTATAGAAACAGACCAGTGGATAAACGGAATCGAATTGAAGACACAGAAATGAACCCACACACTATGGTCACTTAATTTTTGACAAAGAAGCCAAAAACCATATAATGGAAAAAAGACAGCATCATCAACAAATAGTGCTCGTCTAACTGGATGTTGACATGTAAAAGAATGAGATTAGACCCATACTTATCACCTTGCACAAAACTTAAGCCCAAATGGATCAAAGACCTTAACATACAGCCTGACACACTAAATCTAATAGAAGAGAAAGAGGGGAAAGCCTCGAACCCATTGGCACAGGAGACAACTTCCTGAACAGAACATCAATAGCTCAGGCCCTAAGACCAACAGTCAATAAATGGGACCTCATGAAACTGACAAGCTTCTGTAAAGCAAAGGTCACCATCATTCAAAAAAAATGGCAACCTACAGATTAGGAAAAGATCTTTACCCACTTTACCAACCTCACTTCTGACAGATGGCTAATATGCATAACTTATAAAGAACTCAAGAAATTAAACACCAAGAAACCAAATAATCCAATCAAAAAAGGGAAACAGCTGAACCAAGAAGTCACAAAGGAGGAATCTCTAATGGCAGTGAGACATTTGAAAAATTTTCAACATCCTTAATCATCAGAGAAATGCCACTTAAGAGGACTCTGAGATTCCATCTCACACCTGTCAGAATGGCTAAGATCAAAAGCTCAAATTACAGCACATGCTGGCAAGTCTGTGGAGAAAGGAGAACACTCCTCCATTTCTGCTGGGAGTGCAAACTTGTACAACTACTATGGAAATTAGTCCAGCAATATCTTAGAAAACTTGGAATAACTATACCTCAAGTCCCAGGCATACCACTTCTGGGTATCTACCCAAACAACCCCTCACCAGGACATATCCTCATCTGTGTTCATAGCAGCCTTATTTGTAATAGCTAGAAACGGGAAACAACCCAGATGTCCCTCAACCAGTGAATGGATAAAAAATCCGTGGTACATTAACATAATGGAATACTACTCAGCTATCAGTAACAAGGAAGTCATGGAATTTGCAACCAAATGGGTGGAACTAGAAAAGCTCATCAAGAGTGATCTAACCCAGACTCAGAAAGATGCACATGGCATCTACTCATTTATAATTGGATTTTAACCATATGGTACAGGATAACTATCCTACAACCAACAAACCAAAAGGATCAGGAACAGACAATTTGTCCTAGGGTTGCTACCATGTAAGCCCCCAGTGCAAGAGGGAAGCTCTTAGCCCTCATATGACTGTTGAACTGAGAGGGGCTGATACGTAGGGACACTCCACATTGGAGAAGTGGGATGGGTGGGAGAGTGAGGAGAGAGAGGGAGGGTAGAACCGGGAAGGGTGGACAGAGGGCACTGTGATGGAGATGTAACTTGAAGTAACAAATAAACAAACAAACAAAACCAAAAGATCTCCCTTTCATGGACGGGTAGAAGCAACATAGTAAAAATAGCCATTGCTATGAATTTCTATCAAAATTTCAAAATAATACTTTATAGATCTTGAAAGGACAATATTCGGTTTTATACGGAAGAAAAAAAAACAGAATAGGAATTTCAAATGGCTGAGAATCACATAAAAAATGTTCAAATATCCCTAGTCATCAGGGAAATTTAAGTCAAAACTATGTTGAGGTTCCACCTTACACCTATCAGAATGACTAAAATGAAAAACACAAGTGAAAGTTCATTTTGGCAAGAATGTGGAACAAAGAAAACACTCCTCCATTGAAGGTGGGAATGCAAACTTGTACAGCCACTTTGGAAATCAGTATGGTTATTCCTCAGAAAATTGTGAATCATTCTACCTCAAGACACAGGTATACCACTATTGAGCATATAGCCAAAGGATGTTCCATCTTACCACAAAGACACTTCCTGAATGATATTCATAGTGGCTTTATTCATAAAAAACAGAAACAGGAAGCAACCTAGATGTTACTGGATTTAAAAAATGTGGTATATTTACACAATGATATATTACTCAGCTGTTAATAAATGACATCATTAAATTTGCAGGAAAATGGATGGAACAAGAAAAAAATCATCCCAAATGATGTAACCCAAACCCAGAAAGGTATACATGGCATGTACTTACTTATAAGTAGATATTAGCTTTTAAGTAAATGATAATCATGTTATAATACACAGATCCAGGAAGGCTAAGTAACAAGGAGGGTTGGATCTCTCTGAGTAGGGTAAATAGAATAAATATTGCAGGTGCACTGGGGGCAAGTGAAGAAGGGAACATTAGGCATCAGGTATGAAGGGAGTGACAGAGAGAGAGAGAGAGAGAGAGAGAGAGAGAGAGAGAGAGAACAGGAAGGGAAGACTGGAAAGGGGGACATTTTGGGGGCAATGTGGAAACCTAGTGCAGTAGAAACTCCCAGAATTCTATGAGGGTGACCCTAAGAAGGATTCCTAGTAAAGTTCAACATTTTTCCCTATATTACCTTCCAAAGGCTTTAACATTTTTATTCTTTAAAACTTTCATATATATATATATATGAATATTTTATTTTTTTGTTTATAAAAGAAAGATAATTTAGTCATTCTTTATAGTTTTAGAGGCTTAGTCCATGATCGTTAAGGTGTGAAACAGACAGAAATGGCACTGGGACAGTAGCTAAGATCTTTACATCCTCATGTGCTTGTGAGATTTAGAGAGACAGAGATAGGGAGAGAAAGATGGGTTCAGAGGTTTAGTTCATTATTATAATGTTATTTTGAAGGGGTTGGTATTTATGACTTTCCTAAATCTTCTCAAGTTTACTGACCTTATACTACTTTCTTTCCTGTTACATTACTTATTTTCTCTTCACATATCTGAGCTTGAGGTCCACCTTATACCTTCATTGGTTCATAAGATCTTCAATGATAACTTTATACTAATTTACTTTTTTCTGAACTTCTGCAGTACTTATGTTTATAGTGTTTATTTGTTACAAATTTCATACTGCTTTGCATAGAAATTAGACCACTGAGTTATAACACAAAAATTTTTTTAATTCTTAAAGTGTAAGTAAATCATTTAATTCATCTGATATATATAATACAAATACATTTTAGGAAGCATTATCCAAAAATTGATATGGAATTTTCATTTAAATAAGTGTCTTTTTATTATAAGCATTTAAAAACAATATAAGGTCAATATATAATAGCTTGGGAAGACAACAATTATTTCTTTAAGAGTTCTTAGGAAGAACATCTGTTTCCTCATTTTGTTTTCTGTCTTCTTTTTGGCAACTAGATGAATAATGTGTGAAATAAGTCTTTGAATTTAGTGGTTTAAGTCTGCCTTACCAATTTTGCCTGTAACTATAAACCAACAGCTGGAGGCATGGTTTGTTTAATTAAGGTTGAACTTCATTAAAAACACCATTTTCAAATTTAGTCTCTATTTTACTCTCTTTTTTTTCTTGGTTCTTTTTCCTACTGAGATTTATTTCTGTGTTTATATCCACTAGATTGTCAGTAATTGAAGAGATATTTGAATCATTTCCAAAAAGAACACATTTGAAACTGGAAAGCCAGATAATGGCTCTCAGTTTGGTCTAGATGCATTGTAAGATGAAAGTACATTCTTATAATATACTTATTTTTACAAAGATTTATATTTATTATTTTTATATAGTGTATGTGTGTACCTGTGTGAGTGAGTGATACATGCCTGTGGAAGCCATGAAAGAGTATGGGATCTCCGTAGAGTTGGAGTTATAGGTGAGTGTGAGCCACATGATGTGGGTGGTAGGAATCAACTGTGATCCTCTGTGAGAACAGCACCCACCCTTAATTGTTGAGACATATCTCCAGTCTCATTATATTCTTCTCAATTATAAATTACACAAATATTTTCTTAAATTAGTTAAAATAGCTTGGTAAGATCTAAGAGAGATCATTTTCAGTTACATTCCTTTTGATATTATCACTAATGCTCTATTAATAAGTACCATATTTAAAACTATACTATTAATAAGAATCATATTCAAAACTATGTATTATCTGACAAATAATAAGTGCTTAATAATATTAATAAGTTACTCAAGACCTGGAAACATATCCCAGGACAAAAAGTGGAAACCTGAGGAGTTTAGCTCAAGTTCCCAGAACCTGTATAAAGGCTGGCATGCATAGTTACTACCTGTAATCACAGCCATAGGGAGACAGAAACAGGGAATAACAGGGATGGGATGAATGGGGAGCCAAACTGGCAAACTAGACTAAACAAAATTTAAATGTTCCAGGTTTCACAAGGCACCTTGCCTCAGTAACTGTAATGAACATCAATTGAGGAAGGCATCTGATGTCAACCAGATGCCTCCAATATAATTGTACATCTGTGCATGTATACCTTCACACACACTAATATACTCCTATACATTCACACACACACACACACACACACACACACACACACACACACACACACATCCTCACCAAAAAAATGTATAGTGCTTGTGGCTGTTTGTTCCATGTAGCTTCAGACACTTGAATATTTTCCAAGTTGATGATTATTTGGGAAGGCTTAGGAGGTGTAGTGTTGCTGGAGGAAGTATGTCACTGGTTGTGCATTTTGAGATTTTCTAAAACTGTCACCAGTTTGAATTCACTCTCTCTCCTTCCTGCTTATGGTTCAAGATATGAGCTCTCAACTCTTTCTGCCACCCTGTCTGCTTCCTGCAGGCATGTTTCCCTGACATGATATACTCTTTTTCCCCTTGGAACTGTAAGACCAAATAAGTCCTTCCTTCTATACGTTGCCTTGATCTTGATCTTTTATCACAGCAAAATCAAATAAAGTAACTAATAGAATGTTTAATTTTTTTTTTCAAATGTGTGGGGCTGAGGAGCCATGGGACTGATCTCTTATCACAGCAAATTTAAAGTAATTAATAGAATATTTTTCCAATGTGTAGGACTGGAGGAAGTCAGCCCAGAGCAAGGGTGGAGTCAAGGTGTGTCTAAATCCTGGAAATCTCATCCTAGGATTGTCAGAAGGATCGCTCACCCCTTCCAGTGACCTTAGCTCTGTGCCCCTACATTTGCCCCCCAGAGGAGATCACATAACCTGGTATCCAGTTTTCACTACCTTTCCCAATTTGAGGTCATGTCAGGTAGCATCTGAAATTCCTCCTTATGCAAATGAAACATCCCCAGTATCCTGGCCCCCACCAATGATGTATACTCACCAAAAAAGCGCTTACCCATCTCATAAAGGTTTAAGTAGCCTTTGTTCCTCTCTCTCCCTCCAGCCCCCCCTACTCCCCAAAGAGCTATCTCATTCTGTCTCCTGAGAGTCTGTTTTCCCACTCACAGCTGCCTGAGGTCTCTTCCACTCCAAACCTTCCCACATCACTTTCCCCACTCTCAGGATCCACTGGTAGGATCCACTGATTTATTGCAAATTGTTATTGACTAAAGAGCTGATTGTCTAGAAATACAATACTGAACTAATCACTACTCAAATAGTTCTAATACATTGATGGTATTTGTGATTGTATACAGTTTAATGAATACTTCTACAATGATATTGTACTGATAACATATATTTGCATTATACTTACTATATTATTTAAAAATGGAAATATTGAAATATAAAAATATAAAATGTTAGCATAAAATGGTTGTAGAAATAATTAAATTGTTGCTCTGTATTTAAATTATCTTTAATTGAACAGCAGTGTTAATCCTTAACCTATCATTATAAATGAGCACAAGAGACATCTGATGGATTTTAAGAAGCCTTGGTCTGGATTGTACAATCTTACCCCATATAAATTAGTTCATAATTCTATCCCTGAATAAAGCCCCACATACTATATGTGTGCGTGTGTGTGTGTGTGTGTGTGTGTGTGTGTGTGTGTGTGTGTGTGTG
>CAJQZJ010027914.1:107886-119918 GCA_907164525.1 Lophiomys imhausi | reverse complement strand
TGTGTGTGTGTGTGTGTGTGTGTGTGTGTGTGTGTGTGTGTGTGTGTATAATTTCCCTTTGGACTGATATTCTCCACACTATGCCAATGTTCCAGGCCAGGTGGAATGATCTTTTCTCATCTACCCCATTGTGTGTCTCCTTCCTGCTATGGGCATCTTCTCTCTTCTACTCCTGGAGGCTTCTTCTATTTCTCTTCTTTTATAGGCTTCTTCTAGCCAAGATACTCTCTGCTTTAGAAGTCTGAGCACCTTAGTACCACCTACCTCTGTCTTTGCCCAATATCAAACCTCAACATGTATTTAACCAATCAGAGACAAGTAAGGTAACATCGCATTACTTGACATACAGCAAGTTTCTGGGAACAGGTTAATTAACATTTAGAATGCATAACATCACCCCATCAATGATACCTTTTTCCACAGAGTATTTTTTATATGAATTTCAACTTTTTTATGTGAGATTTTCATGACTTGTACTAACCAAGAGAAAAGATATGTAGATAAGATTCATAAAAGAATTTTATTTAAGAATTGTTTCCATACTACTTTTATAAGAAAGAAAAGGTAATAAAAATGTTCATCCTACCAAAAGCAATATGCAGATTCAATGTCATTCCTATCAAAATACCAACACACTTCTTTACAGACCTTGAAAGAACAATTCTCAAATTCATATGGAAAAACAAAAAACCCAGAATAGCTAAATGATTACTGTACAATACAAAACATCTGGAGATATCACCATCCCTGATTTCAAGCTGTATTACAGAGCAATTGTAATAAAAAAACAGCATGGTACTGGCATAGAAACAGACCAGGTGATCAATGGAATCTAACTGAAGACAAAGAAATAAACTCACACACTACAGTCACTTCATTTTTTGACAAAGAAGCCAAAACTGTACAATACAAAATGGAAAGTATCTTCAACAAATGGTGCTGGTGTAACTGGATGTCCCAACATGTAAAATAATGTAAATAGACTCATATTTATTACATTGCACAAAACTTAAGTCCAAGAGGATCAAAGACCTTAACATAAAGCTGGACACACTAAATCTAATAAAAGAGAAAGTGGGAAAAAGTCTCAAACTCATTGGCACAGGTGACAACTTCTGTAACAGAAAACCAATAGCTCAAGCTTTAAGACCAACAATCAATAAATGGGACCTTAGGAAACTGAAACGTTTGTGTAGGGCGAAGGACACTTCATCATAACAAAATAGCAACATACAAATTGGGATAGGTTCTTCACCAATCCCATACCAGACAGTAGCCTAATATTCAAAATTTATAAAGAACACAGAAATTAAACACCAAGACATTGAATAATCCAATAAAAAATGGGGAACAGAACTAAACCAAGAATTTACTAAAGAAGAATCTCTAATGGCCGAGAGACACTTGAAGAAATGCTCAACATCCTTAGTCATCAGGGAAATGCAACTCAGGACAACACTGAGATTCCATCTCACTCCTGTCAGAATTGCTAAGATCAAAAACTCAAATGACAGCACATGGTTGTGTCAAGGTTGTGGAGAAAGGGGAACACTCCTCCATTGCTGATGGGAGTGCAAACCTGTACAACAACTATGGGAATCAGTCTGGCGATATCTTAGAAAACTTTGATTAGCTCTACCTCAAGACCTAGTCATACATCCAAAAGATTCATCACCAAACCACAAGGACATCTCCTCAACTATGTTTATAGAAGTTTTTTTTTTTTTATTGGTAATGGAAAGTGGAAACATCTCGATGTCCTTCAGCCAAAGAATGGTTTTTTAAAAAATGTGGTACATTTAGTGAATGGAATCCTAGTCAGCCATCAGAAACAAGGAAATCATGCAATTTGTTGCAAAATGGGTGGAACTAGAAAAGCTTATCCTGGGTGAGCTAATCCAGACCCAGAAGATGCACATGGCATGTATTAACTTATAAATGGATTTTAGACATACATTACGGGATAATTATCCTACAAACAATTCACTGAAAGGAAAAGAAACATTGACTTTGATACTTGATTAGTGGGACATACTTTTCTAGTGGGGCTGCCTTGTAGGCCCCCAGTGCAAGAGGAAGCTCTTATATCTCATATAACTGATGAACTGAGGGGGGCTTAGATTTGGGGGCACCCCACACCAGAGCAGTAGGATAGATGGGAGAGGGAGGAGAAGGCGGGAGGGTGGAACTAGGAGGGGTAGAGGGAAGGAGCTGTGATGAAGATGTAACTTGAAATAATAAATAAACATAGAAAGAAAGAAAGAAAAGTTACTCTGGGAGAAAAGAGTGTTATTCATTGACCAGTTTATAATGAATGGTAAGTGGAATTTAACTTTCTAGAAAACTCAGAGTCGACATAGAACATGGACTTCAAATGAACTCATTCAGGAGAATGGTAGGTTGCATTTATTTATCTGAGAAGATAAATTTTGAGGGAAATGAAATACTGTTGCTGGTTGTTGGAAATCAAGCCAGAGTTCAGTGAAATGTTAAAAATAGACTAATTTGATGGAAGGAGATACTCTTTTTCTTGCTCTGTGAAAAATATTACCCTCTTCACATTCATGAATATGTTTATTTTTACTTATCTATTTGTCATTATAAATTTTATTTTTCATTTACATAGTCTTTCTATAAAATAAATTATTACAGTAGAAATATTGTTTTCCTCTGATATATCTCCAGTAGTTAGAAATCTGTGTATCATTTATTACGTTCCCCATACATTACTTCAATGAATCAACAAATAAATAGTTGTAATTGCAACTTCTGACTAAAATTTCAATAGTTCTGAAGGAAACATCTCATAATCTGTAAAAGAATAATCAAGAACAGATGTGTTTTTGTGATGTGTCAGACTCCATGATTACAACTGTTTCTTCCACTAAAAACAATTAATGAGAAATTTTCCCTCTTTTTTAAAAAAACATTTATTTATTACTTCCCTATGTCTCCATTGACAATTACTCCCTCTTCCCTCTCCTGTGCCCTACCTTCCACCAACTACCCCCACTCTCACTCATCCCATTCCTTCAGTGTGGGGAGTTCCCCTGTATCAGCCCCCCTCAGTTCATTAGTCACATTAGGTCTAAGAGCTTTCTCTTGCACAGGAGGCATACATTGCAGCTCCATTAGGGTGGGGTGTCCCACTGACAGGAAGCCATGTTCTTGTTCCTGCTCTTTTGGTTCTATTGATTGTAGGATTGTTATCCTATACTATAATGGCTAAAATCCAGTTATAAGTGAATATATGCCATGTGTATCTTTCTGAGTCTAAGCTCACTCATGATGAGCTTTTCTAGTTCAATCCATCTGGTTGCAAATTGCATGATATCGTTGTTTCTGATAGCTGAGTAGTATTGCGTTGTGTAAATATACCACAAATTTTTTTTTTTTTATCCATTCGTCAGTTGAGGGATATCTGGGCTGTTTATAGCTTCTAGCTATTACAAATAAAGCTGCTATGAACATAGTTGAGGAGATGTCCCTGTGGATTGGTGAGGAATCTTTTGGACATATGCCCAGGAGTGTTATGGCTGGGTCTGGAGGAAGAGCTATTTCAAATTTTCTAAGATATCACCAGACTGATTTTCATAGTGGTTTTACAAGTTTGCACTCCCACCAGCAATTTGGGAGTGTTCCCCTTTTTCCACAGCCTCACCAGCATATGCTGTCTTTTGAGTTTTTGATCTTAGCCATTCTGACAGGAGTGAGATGGAATATCAGAGTACTCTTGAGTTGCATTTCTCTGATGATTAAGGATTCTGAGCATTTATTCAAGTGTCTTTCAGCCATTTTAGATTCCTCTATTGTGTATTCTGTGTTTAGATCTGTTCCCCATTTTTTGATTGGGTTACTTGGTTTGCTGGTGTTTAATTTCTTGAGTTTTCATTAATGGATTTTGGATATTAGCCCTCTGTCAGATGTGGGGTTGGTGAAGATCTTTTTCCTGATTTATAGGCTGACATTTTGTTTTAACGACAGTGTCCTTTGTCTTACAGAAGCTTTTAAGTTTCATGATGTCCCGTTTATTGATTGTTGTTCTTAGGGCCTGAACTATTGGTGGTCTGTTCAGGAAGTTGTCACCTATGCCAATAAGTTCTAGGCTTTCCCCCATTTTCTCTTCTATTAGATTTAGTGTGTCTAGCTTTATGTTAAGGTCTTTGATCCACTTGGACTTAAGTTCTGTGCAAGGTGATAAACATGGGTCTGTTTGCATTCTTTTACAAGTTGACAACCAGTTAGATCAACACCATTTGTTGAAGATGCTGTCCTTTTTCCATTGTACGGTTTTGACTCCTTTGTCAAAAATTAAGTGAACGTAAGTATGTGGGTTCATTTCTGGGTCTTCAATCCGATTCTATTGGTCAACTTGTCTGTTTCTATACCAGTACCATGCTGTCTTTATTACTATTGCTCTGTAATATAGCTTGAAGTCAGGGATGGTGATATGTCCAGATTTTTTTTATTGTACAGGATTCATTTAGGTATTCTGGGTTTTTTTGTTTTTGTTTTTTCATATGAAATGAGTGTTATTCTTTCAAGGTCTGTAAAGAATTGTGTTGATATTCTGTAGGGATTTGCATTGAATCTGTATATTGCTTTTGGTAGGATGGCCATTTTTATTATGTTGATCCTACCTATCCACAAATCTGGGAGATCTATCCATCTTCTGATATCTTCTTCAATTTCTTTCTTCAAGGACTTGAAATTCCTCCTTTAAAGGTCTTTCACTTGCTTGGTTAGAGTCACCCCCAGGTATTTTATATTATTTTAGGCTACTGTGAAGGGTGTTGTTTCCCTAATTTCTTTCTCAGCCCATTTATCTATAAATAAGGGCTACAGATTTTTTTTGAGTCAATTTTGTATCTAGACACCTTGCTGAATGATTCTACCAGCTGTAGGAGTTCTCTGGTGGAATTTTTGGGGTCACTTACTTATATTATCATATTGTCTGTGGATATGTATAATTTTACTTTTTCCTTTCGGATTTGTATCCTTTTGATTTCCTTTAGTTGTCTTATTGCTCTGGCTAGAATTTCAAGTACTATGTTGAAGAGTTATAGGGAGAGTGGACATCCTTGTCTTGTCCCTGATTTTAGGGGAAATGCTTTAAGTTTCTCTCCATTTAATTTGATGTTGGCTAATGGTTTGCTGTATATTGCCCTTATTATTAGTAAGTATGGTCTTGTATGCCAGCTCTCTCCAAGACTTTTAGCATGAATGGGTGTTGGATTTTGTCAAATGCTTTTTCTGCATCTGATGAGATGATCATGTGGATTTTTCTTTCAGCTTTCTTATATGGTGGATTATATTAATGGATTTTCATATGGTGAACCTTCCCTGCATTCCTGGGATGAAGCCTACTTGATCATGGTTTATGATACTTTTGATGTGTTCTTGGATTTGGTTTGCAATTATTTTGTTGAGTATTTCAGCATCTATGTGCATGAGAGAAATTGGTTTGAAATTCTCTTCCTTTGTTGAGTTTTTGTGTGGTTTATGTATCAGGGTAAAGGTGGCCTCATAGAATGAGTTTGTCATTGTTCCTTCTATACTGTAATATTTTGTGAAAGAGTTTGAAAAGTGCTGATCTTAGATCTTCTTTGAAGGTCTGGTAAAAATCTGTGCTGAAACCATCTGGCCCTGAGCTTACTTTTAATGACTCTTTCTATTTTCTTTGGGGTTATAGGAGTGTTTAATTTGTTAATCTGATCTTGATTCAACTTTGGTAGGTGAAATCTAACAAGAAAGTTGTCCATTTCACTTATGTTTGCAAATTTTGTGGAATACAGGATTTTGAAGTAAGACCTAAAGATTCTTTGGCTTTCCTTAATGTCTGATGTTATTTCTCTCTTTTCATTTCTGGTCTTGTTAATTTGGGTATTTTCCCTCTATCTTTTAGTTAGTTTGGCTAAGGGTTTGTCTATTTTGTTGATTTTATCAAAGAACCAACTCTTGGTTTCACCAATTCTTTTTATTGTCCTTTTTGTTTCTAAGTTGTTGATTTTAGCCCTAAGCTTTATTATTTCCGGCCTTCTGCTCCTCTTGGGACTGCTTGCTTCTTTTTTTCTAGCTCTTTCAGTTTAGCTGTTAAGTTGTTAATATGAGCTGTCACGATTTTGTTTTTGAAGGCACTTAGTGCTATGAACTTACCACATAGCACTGCTTTCATTGTGTCCCATTAGGTATGTTGTGTCTCCATTTTCATTGAGTTTTAGGCAGTCTTTGATTTCCTTCTTTATTTTTTTTTTACTTTTTTCCTTTATTTTTTATTTCTTCAAGTTACATCTCAATCGCAGTCCCCTCCCTATTACCCCTCCAGTCACACCCTCCCACCCTCAACCCCCCATCCTCTTCCCTTTTTTTTTTCCTTTAAGTTTAAGGTATATCTTATTTCCCCCTACAGTTTCCGCTTTCAGTCCAACAAATGGCTCTTTCTCTTATAATAATAAATACAATACAAAACAACAGAGGTAATTAGGCCACAGTTATAAGGGTTATATGGCTTAACGTACATTCCCAATGACCAGTCCATATGTATTTGGCACATGACTTTAACATTCTACTATCTAACCATCTCCATGAGTTTAAAGTTCTATATCTGACTCAACATTCATACTGACTTGCAACACAATTTTAAAAGTATCTTCTTAGATGTATAACACTCTCTTGACTCCTAAACAACTCAAAATTTAATTATGAGACTCTAGCTATCTGTTCGTCAACCACCTCAGAGACCTGAGAGGGATAAATATATCTGATTTTATAGGAAGTACAGGGCCTGCAGCTTCAAAAACTAAGAAATGACATACCAGTGGCTTCCTGGACAGTTCCCATTTTCTCTCCATACATTACAGCATCGATATTCAGTTGTTTGGCCCCGTTTCTCTGATAGACATTGATTGTAGAGGAGGGGTTATGAAGGAATTGCCTACTCTGTTTTGGCAGAGCTAGGCCGTTGATTTGCCTGCTTCCAGGTTTTGTCCTTTTTGGACAGCATTCTTTCTACAGTTGGAGCAAGGGGCTTTTCCTACCAAGAGATAGGCTTGCAACTAATTCAGTCATCTCCCACTGGAGGTTCTTCGATACTCATCTTCTACTTGGAGTAGAATAGGATGTGCTTTCAGGAGTTGATATGTTTTTTTTTTTTTTGTCTTTTTTATCTATTTGTCTGCTAATTTGTTTGTTTGTTTTTTAGTTCTCTCTCCTGGGCAATGAGACACTTTTCACTGATGGTACTGCCTCGTAGACCCCCAATGAATGAGGAGGCTCTTGGCCCTCATACGACCTCTCAACTGAGATGAGGGACTATAATATAAGAACACCCCACCCCAGAGAAATGGGATGGAAGGGTTAGGAGGTAAAGAAAAAAATGAAATGTGATGTTTCGGCCTTTTACTACTAATTGTCATAAACTGCTTAGGATAATTAAGAAATGCAAACTAATAATTATGCAAGACGGTCATTCTGTTAGGTACTATGACAGCCTATTATAGTTATTTTCTAAGCTAATCAGAAATAAAGCTGCTAAGAGACAAGCAACATCTGCTTACCTTAATATAAGAGATAGATAGGGCCTCTTCAAAACCTCAAGAGATCTGCAGAATATGGCATTCAAAGATGTTTTCGTAACTTTAGATTTTTTTTATATCCTTCTTTATTTCTTCCCTGACCCAATAGTCATCGAGTAGAGAGTTTTTTAATTTCCATGAATGTTTAGGCATTTTGGTATTTCTGTTGTTGTTTAATTCCATCTTTAAATCATGATGGCCTGATAAAATACAAGGGGTTATTTCAGTTTTCTTGTATCTGTTGAGGTTTGCTTTGTGACCAAGTATATAGTCTATTTTGGAGAAGGTTCCACAAGGTGCTGAGGAGAATGTATATTCTTTTGAATTTGGGTGAAATGTTCTACAGATATTGTTAGGTCCCTCTGATTCATGACCTCTATTAGTCCCATTATTTTTCTGTTTGGCTTCTGTTTTGATGACATGTCCATTGGTGTGATTGGGGTGTTGAAGTGTCCCACTAATTAGTGTGTAGGGATCAATGTATGGTGTAAGCTTTTACACATGCAGGTACTCTTGTGTTTGGGGCATAGATATTCAGTATTGAGCTGTCATCTTGATTACTTTTTACTTTAACAAATATGTACTGACCTTACCTATTTTTTTAATGAATTTAGATTGGAAGTCTATTTTATTGGATATTAGGATGGCTACTCCAGCTTGGTTCCTGAGACCATTTGCTTGGAAAACCTTTTCCCAACCCTTTATTCTGAGGTAGAGTCTATCTTTGGTGGTGAAATGCATTTCTTGTATTCATCAAAATGAAGGGTCTTGTTTATGGATCCATTCTGCAAGCCTATGTCTTTTTATTGGTGAGTTGAGTCCAGTGATGTTGAGGGATATTAATGATTCTAGTTTGCTATTTCCTGCTATTTTGATGTAGATGTTGGTAGTGCCTTGGGTGTTTCTTTTGGCTTAGCTGCAGTAGATTATTTGTTTCCTGTGTTTTTTTGACTGTAATTACCTTTTCTTATTTGGAATTTTCCTTCAAGGATCTTCTGTAGAGATGGATTTGTGGGTAGATATTGTTTGAATTTGGTTTTGTCATGGAATATCTTGTTTTTTCCATCTATGGTAATTGAAAGTTTTGCTGGTACAGTAATCTGGGTGGGCTCTCCCCTGTGGTCTCTTAGGGCTTGTAGTACATCCGACCATGCCCTTCTGGCTTTTAAAGTTTCTGAGGAAAAATCGGGTGTAATTCTGATGAGTCAGCCATTATATATTACTTGGGCTTTTTCTCCTACAGTTTTTAATATTTTTTCTTTTTCTGTATATTTGGCAGGAGGAGTTTCTTTCCTGGTCCAATTTGTTTGGGGTTCTGTATGCTTCTTGGAGTTTTACCAGCATCTCTTTCTTCTATTAATTTTTTGAAAATATTTCCTGGTCCATGGAGTCTTCTCTTTCACTTTTGCCAATAATTCTTAGGTTCAGTCTTTTCAATGAGTCCTTGATTTGTTGGACGTCATGAATGAGGACGTTTTTAGATTTCTCATTCTTTTTGGTTGTTGTATTGATTTCTTCAATTTAATCTTCCGTGCCTGAGATTTGGTCTTCCATCTCTTGTATCTTATCAGTGACACTCATGTCTCTAGATCCTGCACACTTTCTTTGGTTTTCCACTTCCAGAATTGCCTCTGCTTGTGTTCTCTTTATTGTTTCCACTTCCAATTTCTGGTCTTGAACTATTTTACATATTTCCTGTTCCAATTTGGTTGTCTTTGCCTGCAGTTCTTTCATAGCTTTCCCATTCTTGTTTGACTTGGAAGTCTTTAAAGGAATTTTCCATTACTTTCATCTGTATGATTGAGGCTTCTTGAGATTCTTTAAGGGATTTATTTTCTTTTTTAAGGCCTCTATCATTTTCATAAGTACAGATTTGTGATCATATTCTTGTATTTCAGCTGTGGTGGGAAGGTCAGGGCTTGCTGTATTAGTATGATTGAGTTTTGTTGGAGTCATGTTTCCCTGACTTTAGTCAGTTCTCTTCTTTTGCTGGCCTTTTGCCAGCTGGTGTTCCTTACTTGTTTGCTCTTGAGCCTTCTGAACTTTGTGTCAGGGAAGGAGCATTGGTTTGGAGGCCTTATAATGTTGTTGAGCTGTAGCTCTGCCCAGGATGTATAGTCCTGTATAATCCTGTGTAGTCCTATGTAGTCCTGTGTATTTCTATGTAGTCCTATGTGGTTCTATGTATTTTATGTAGTCCTATGTAGCTCTATGTATCCTATGTAGCTCTATGTAGTCCTATGTAGATCTATGTAGACCTATGTAGTCTTATGTAGTCCTGAGAGTAAGAGGCCAGGAATGGAGGGAGGCACAGGTTTGAAAGATGATGATTGGAGAGACTGCCCCCAGCTCAGAGCAGCTTGGAGGGTTCCAGGGTTTTGGGCATGTGGGGGGGGAGGTGCAGGCTCAGATCACGATGATAGGAGAGACTACACCCAGATCAGAGCAGCTTGGAGGGTCCCAGGCCATTAGGCAGGGCAGAGGCTGTGGTGGGGTGAGAGAAGGGGAGATCTACCCTAGGTGCTGGGTTTCGGGGAGAACCGAGGTGGTTCAGGATCCAAAGATGAAGCTGGATGCTCCTGGGGGTTAATGCCTTATCACCTCAGTGGGGCAGGGAAGGTAGAGTACAGTTTGGGGCACAGCTCTCAGCACAGACAAGTAAGGTCTGTGGCCAAGCACTGGTGGCCCAGGGGATGTGGAGGCAGGGAAAGAGAGAAATCTTTCCTATGTAGTCCTGAGAGTGAATGTCTGGGAATTATACTTTTCCCTCTTATACTTTAATAAAAAAAAAACCTGGCTTGATCCTGAAAGTCCTTTAGTGAAAGAAGTCAAATATATGAAAGAACTTGTATGCTAGATAAAGGATTGTTTATGAAGTCAGTAAATATCAAATTTGAAAATTCATTTATTCTATTCTTTGAAATTTTCATATATACATAAAATGTATCTTGATCATATCAACCTTCATGCCCCTCTTTCCTTTCCCCAATAGAAATCTGCCATCAATCTCCCTCCAAATTTCATATCCTTCTGTCATAATTTTTACATGTATTTTCAACAAATTTGTGCTTACTGTATGCACATGGGGGTAGAGCAATCCTTTTGAGGTATGAGAACCCTACTCAGTAGCCACACTCCTTAAAGAAAATTGACTATTCGTATCCTTCAACAGCCATCAACAACTAATAGGTCTTCAGATACAGAAGCCTCAGCAAGCCCTTTATAATTTTTAACTGCCTTGATCATATTCAGAAATTGTGTTGGTAGCTAAAGGCTCTGTGAGTTTATATGTGAAATAACCATGCCATGTTCAGAGGGTAGACTTTTTAAAAGCACTCCTCCCCATTCTTTATGTTTTTCAACTTTCATGCATCCTCTTCAGAAATGTTCCCTAGTCCTTGAGGGTGTCTCATCTATGGCTTAAGCATTTACAAGAACCCATTTTCATCATTTTGAAGACTAATACACCACTACTTCATTAACCACTAGCTGCCACAATAAGAAGCTTCTCTGACCAAATACTGAACTTCATATAATATACTGGTTGGATGCTGGACTCTCAAATTATACAGTCATTTTCTTCTGCTACTTACTGTTTCACTGATTTGGGGGCTATAAATTTTTAGGCTTTTTCTGCAATAACAGTTCAATTTTATTTTAATTACCTTATATATATTTAATAAGAATTATATGTAATATGTGGAGGCAGAAATTATTTTAGAATCATGATATAAGCAATTACTCTATGGGTTAACTAATGTATGAAACAACTGTCTAATATGTATATAACAGTTTTTCGAATGAATCAATTTCTAAAGCTTTTGTAACTTTGGAGCTAAGTTTCTTGGTGGTCACAAAAAATTGAAATATAGAATAGGAAAAGAATGAAAATAGTCATAGTTATCTAAATGTTTTCATTTTTAAGTGATAAATACAATTTTTCTTTTTCTTTTTACTTTTTTTCTTCAAGTTACATCTCAGTAACAAACCCCTCCCTATTCCCCCTTCCTATCCCACCCTTCCACCCTCTTCCCCCCAGAAGTTTCCCCTTTCAGTCCAACAGATGGTTCCTTCTCTTATAACAGTAAGTTTTATACAAAACAATAGATATAGATATGCCACATTTATGAGAGTTAAATCCCCAGTATACCTTCCCAATGTCCAGTTTATACATATTTGGCCCCCGACTTTAACATTCTACTATCTAACCAACTCCATGAGTTTAAAGGTCTATATGTGACTCAACATTCATACTATCTTGCAACACACATTTAAGAGTATCTTCTTAGATCTATAAGACCATCTTGATTCCTAAACAGTTCAAAATTTAACTATGAGACTCTAGCTGTCTATTCTTCAACCACCTCAGAGACCTGAGAGGGATAAATATATCTGCTTATATAGGAAGTGGAGGGCCTGCAGCTTCCAAAACTAAGAAAGAACATACCAATGACTGCC
>CAJQZJ010027914.1:68554-92336 GCA_907164525.1 Lophiomys imhausi | reverse complement strand
AAGAAGAAGAAGAAGAAGAAGAAGAAGAAGAAGAAGAAGAAGAAGAAGAAGAGGAAGAAGTTAAATTGTACTACCAAACTATAGTAATTAAAACAGTATGATATTGGTATAAAAACAGACACATTGATCAATATAATGACTCTGAAGTACCAAACATAAGACCACATAACTATGATAACTTGGCTTTTGATAAAGTGCTCAGAAATATACACTGGAAAAAGACAATATCTCCAAAACAACTTTAATGTTGGTCAAAATTGATGGCAGCATGTAGAATAATCCAAATGGACCCATGCTTATCACTCTCCACAAAATTCAGTTCAATTTTAAATGAATCAATGATCTCAATATAAATCCAGATACATTGAACCTGATAGAAGAGAAAATGGGGAATAGCCTTGAATGCATTGACACAGGAGACAAATTCCTGAGCAGAATATCATCAGCACAGGCACCAAGTGCAACAATCAATAAATGGGACCTCATGAAATTGAAAAGTATATGAGTGGCGAAGAATAAACCACCATTTAAACAGAATGGGAAAGGAATTTTTACTAATGACACACGTGATAGAAAGTTAATATCTAAGGTAGATAAAAACCTCAAAAACCTAACATCAATAAAACAACCCTATTTAAAAATAGTGTACAAATCTAAGCAGATAGCTGGCAAAAGGGGAAACACAATGGCTAAGAAACACCTAAAGAGATATTCCATATCCTTTGTCAACCAGAAAACGTAAGCTGAAACTACTTTCAGATTGTACTTACACCAGTAACAATGGACATGATCAATAAAACAAATGACAGCTCAAAAACTCAAGTGACAACTTATATTGTTAAGGATGTAGAGTAAGAGGAATGCTCATCATTGCTGGTGTAAGAGCAAGCTTGAGCAACCACTATATAAATCAGTGTGGTGGTTTATCAGGAAGCTTGAAATAGATCTATTCCAAGATCTAGCTATATTGTTCATGTACATATACCAACGGACTCTATATCCTGCTATAGAAACAATCATTTAATAATGTTTATTACTGCTTTATTCCCAGTAGCTAGAAATTGAAAATAGCCTAGCTGTCCTCCAATGAATGAATGGATCAAAAATGGATAGAAGTTGGAACATTTATACAATGAAATATTACTCATCTGTTCAATAAAACAAAGATAAAAACAAAATGAATTCCTGAAGTTTTCAGGTAAATTCAAGGAGCTAGAAAATATTAACCCTTTTGAAGTAACTCAAAACCAAAAAGACAATCAAATACTATATAGATGAATATCTGGATGTTAGCTATTAAGTCTTTGATACACAGCCTACACTCCATATAACCTCATCATAAAGTAAGGGAATGGGGGAAGGGAATTTCATCCTAGGAAGGATAAATAAGATAGTAAAGGATAGAGGAGAGTACCAAATGGGGATGGGGTGAGGAGAAGCATAAAGTGAGAACAGAGAGAGGTAAAACTAAGGACAATTTGTAGTGTCACATGGAAATTACATAGTAGAAGCTTCTTAAAATATATACACACATGAAAGAAATTTCAGTGGAATCATCAAATAAAAAGGGAGACAAAGCCCCAACAGGACATCTCTGGTCACCAAATATTGGTTCCAGTTCAGAGATTGGGTTACATCTAATCTAGTTATTACCTAAAGGTGCTCCATGGACATCCCTAAAGGAAGAAGGCTACTGGCAAAACAAGGTTGCTAACCACAAACTTAAAATAAGGCCCTATTGATGAAAACAAAACCTACGTAACTCATTGGACATGGAGAAATTGAGCTAGTGCCTACTTATATCCTTCACCCTTGCTGACTAGTGTTTATGGTACTGGAAGGTACTCTGGATTGTACCAGAAGAAAATGGTTAAACACCAACCCAACTACAGACCTGTCAGTCTACAATGGTGGCTTGTCAGTAAGCTATGCTGATATAATAGTGGCACAAAATTTATGTGTGTTCAAACATTGTCATAGTAGATTTAAGGCCCACTCCATGAAATGAAACACTGCTTGAGTGGCCAAAAACCTGAGAAAAGATAGGCCATATACCTAGGGGAAAACAAACACCACTGTTATCCTAAATGACCTTACCCTTAAAATGAATCCTAATGACAGTTTTCTATACCCATAGATTAGCATCATCAGAGAAGTTTCATGCTATAGTAGATAGGAACAAACACAGAGAGTCATAACTGGACAATGTACAAAAAGTGAGAGACTTTGGAAAACTTTGTTTTAAATGGAATGTCTCTGTCAAATCCCTCCTCTTATGGCTCAGGGAAATCTGTGAAAAGGGGTGGATTTTACTAGCCAATAGGAATAAAAGCCCGCATGAAAACCAGGACTTCTAGATATAAGATTAATGACACATATATGAAATCACAGAGACTCTGGTGATATGCACAATGCCTTCATAGGTCTAAACCAGATGGGGTGCCAGTGCTGAGGAGGAAATGGACACCAGTCCTCATTTCTAGCCTGGAAGCTATCTGCAATTGAGTCATGTTTACCAAGGGGAAGTTAGTTTTATTCAACGGACTCTTATAGATGTCTGCAATTGAGAAATGTTTACCAAGTGGAAGTCAGTTTTTTTCCCCAATGGACTCTCATAGAGTATACAAACCAAACTTAACGGCAGATGTATGCCCAGCAATAGATAGCCAACACAAAATGAATTCAATAGTATATTTTGAGGTTATTTTGTCCCATAATGCTTTATTTAGGCAAATTTTTTACCTTACTCATCTTTTGTTCATATATTATTGTTTCTGATTTTGTATTTTTATGGGACTTCTATGTGTGCAAATGTATATGTCTCTGTGTCTATATCTGTTTTTTTGTGTCTTTTCTTTGGCTACTTTAGTGTTTGTTTCTTTGTTTTGTCCTATTCTAGTTTGTTTCTAGTCATTTTAAAACTATTTTTGTTTTATTTTATCAATATTATTATCAATATTTTATCAATATATTATCAATATAGCTAGATGACTGTTTTCTAATGAAAGAGAGAAGGGAAGATTGTTGGTTGGAGGTGAGAAGAATCTTTGGAGGAGAAGATATCATAATCAGAATATATTTTCTGAAAAAAACATATATTCAAATTTAAAAATATTCCTTAACATGAGTGTGACAGCCTGGTGGGTCAAGATCAGGACTGCCCAGGCAGGTCCACAGTTGCATTTTGGAAAGCACAAGCAAATTTGTGCTTCCCCAGAGGCGTGGTGGACATACATATAGGCCCCCTCCATTGGATTTATGGACACAGGGAAAAAACACTGCAGCTTGTCTCAGCAGCAGGATACACTTCTGGCAGAGTTGCAGCATACTGGAACTTAGAAAACAGTGGCCCCAAATTGCTAGTCTCCAAAGCCAGCTCCATACAGACATAGGTGGAGCTGTGAGAGTGGCAGAAAGGCAGGAGGCCTGGTTGGAAGGCAGATCTGTTCTCCACAGGGTCCAAGCCCTGGACAAATTGTGGGGTTATTTTAGATTCCTTTGTGAGTTCTTGCCCTTCCAGCAGGAAACCAGAGCTTAAGCATATTTAGTCCCACCTCTGGATCATTGAAGTTTTGGCCTCGGGGACATGCTGGGGGACTCACCTTAAGGGCGTGGAGTTGGGTCCTTTTAAGAATCCAGCAAGCAGCCTCAATCCCCAAACTTGGGACCTCCAGAACTCACAGAATCTGTGCCTGGGCACACAGGACCACACCAGCAGAGCCGCTGCCGGCTGAATGCTCAGTGTGTAGCATAGAGAGCTCTGACTTGTGAGCAGTGAAAGAATCCTGGGCCATTCCTCTTGCATGGGAGTGGGTTGCACCACCTAACAGTGCTTCTGGCTATTAGATGCACATTGACCCTGAAAACCCCCTGAGAACACCTGGAGAGGACCACAGACACAATCCCGACACAGAAGCTGCAGGGGAGCTACCACCCCACCCAACAGTCTGTGGCACACCAACATGCACTATCAATTGTATGAAGGCCAGTTGGAGCCCAAGAACCTACAGGAACACATCCTGCCACACCCCCTTATCTGAGTCCCCAGTTGAAACAAAATGGGAAGGGGTGAGCTCTGGGAGACACACTGAGAACCTCCACACAAGGCCCCCATCCAGTCAGTGGAAAGCAACAGGTCACCAAGCAGATATGACTGCTACCACAAAGCGCCCCCCCTTGGAACCAAATCCAGAAGGCTCCAGGAGCAAAGAGCTAAGAATGACCAAACAGCTAAAGGTCAGAGAAAAAAACAGAAACAACAGAAGTCAGGGAGGTATGACTCCAACAAACTATGCTAGTACAGCAAGCTCTGACCACTTCACCGCAGCTGAAACATATGAAAATGATGAAAATTCTACATTATGGAAAGTGATAGAATCCTTTCAAGAAGAATTTAAATCTATGAAGGAATTCAAAGAATCCACAATTTCACAAGTGAAAACAATGGATAATAACATTAGAGAGCTCCAAGCCAAAGTGGCTCAACTTGAACAGGAAAAAGACAGGGCAATGAAAGATTTCCAGGCAAAGACAAGCAAATTGGAGCAGGAAATGTACAAAACAAATAAAATCATTCCAGATATGAAAATGGAAATGGAAACAATAAAGAAAACACAGTAAGAGTTAAGAGTGGAAGTCGAGAATCAAGGGAAGAGAACAGAAAATACAGACATGAGTTTCAAAAATAGGATACAAGAGATGGAAGACAGGATCTCAGGCATGGAAGAATCGATGGAAGAAATCTGTACAACATCCAAAGAAAATGAGAAAACCAAAAAAGCTCTCACCCATATCATCCAAGAATTCAAGGACTCAATGAAAAGACAGAACCTAAGAATTATAGGCATAGAGGAAAGAGAAGACTCCAGACTCCATGGTCCAGGAGATATCTTCAACAAAATCACAGAAAAAAACTTCCCAAACCTAAAGAAAGAAATGCCAATAAAAATCCAAGAGGCTTACAGAACACCAAACAGATTAGATCAGAAAAACTCCTCTCGCCACATAATAATTGAAACTCCAAATGTACAGAACAAAGAAAGAATATTAAAAGCTGTAAGAGAAAAAGGTAGTAACATAATGCCAGACCCATCAGAATTACACCTGACTTCTCCTCAGAAATTTTAAAATCTAGAAGATCCTGTCCAGATGTCCTACAAGCACTGAGAGAGCATAGGTGCCCAGCCAGACTAATATACCCAGCAAAACTCTCTATCAACATAGATGGAGAAAACAAGATATTCCATGATAAATTCAAATTTAAACAATATCTACCCACAAACCCAGCCCTACAGAAGATCCTAGAAGGAAAGTTCCAACTCAGAGAAGATAACTACATCCAAGAAAACAGAGGAAATAGAAAACTCCACAGCAACTAAACCAAAAGAATCACAGGAGGACCACCTATACCAAAATAATGGGAAATAACAACCCCTGGTCACTAATATCCATCAACATCAATGGACTCAACTCCCCAATAAAAAGGCACAGATTTACGGGTTGGATCTCTAAACAAGACCCATCATTTTGCTGCATACAAGAATCATATCTCACTATGAAAGATAGACACTATCTCAGAGTAAAGGGCTAGGAAAAGGTTTTCCAAGCAAATGGACCCAGGAAGCAAGCTGAGTTAGCCATCCTAATATCAAACAAAATAGACTTCCAACTGAAGTTAATAAAAAAAGACAGAGAAGGGCATTACATACTAGTTAAAGGAAATATTCATCAAGAGAACATCTCAATATTGAACATGTATGCCCCAAATACAAAGGCATCTACATTTGTAAAAGAAATTCTTCTAAAACTTAAATCGCACATCGATCCCCACACATTAGTAGTGGGAGACTTCAACACCCCACTCACAATAATGGACAGATCATCAAGACTGAAGCCAAACAGAGAAATAATGAGTCTAACAGAGCTCATGAACCAAATGGACCTAACAGATATCTACAGAACGTTTCACCCAAACACAAAAGAATACACCTTCTCAGTACCACACGGAACCTTCTCCAAAATTGACCATAAAGTCGGACACAAAGATAGCCTCAACAAATACAAGAAAATTGAAATAACCCCTTGTATCTTATCAGATCACCATGGAATAAAGCTGGACTACAACATCAAAAGAATCAACAGAAAGCTTACACACACATCGAAATTGAACAACTATTTACTGGATGACTACTGGGTCAGGGAAGAAATAAAGAAGGAAACCAAAGACTTGTTAAAATCCAACGAAAATGAAGGCACAACATACCCAAACCTATGGGACACAATGAAAGCTGTGCTACGAGGAAAGTTCATAGCACTGAGTGCCTTCAAAAAGAAAATTATGATAGCTCATATTAGTGAATTAACAGCTAAACTGGGTGAACTGGAAAAAAAGGAAGCAAACACTCCCAAGAGGAGCAGAAGGCAGGAAGTCATCAAACTTAGGGCTGAAATCATCAACTTAGAAACAAAAAGAACTGTACAAAGAATCAGTGAAACCAATAGTTGGTTCTTCAAGAAAATCAACAAAATAGACAAACTCTTAGCCAAATTAACTAAAGGCAGAGGAAAAAAAAACAAAATCAGAAATGAAAAGGGAGAAATAACAACAGACATTGAGGAAATCCCGAGAATATTTGGATCCTACTTTAAAAATCTATACTCCACCAAATCACAAGGAAGTTTCCTCATCTATGTTTATAGCAGCCTTATTTGTAATATCCAGAAATTGGAAACAACCCAGATGTCCCTCAAATGAAGAATGGATTAAAAAACTGTGATACATCTACACAATGGAATATTACTCAGCTATCAGAAACAATGAAATTATGCAATTTTCAGCCAAATGGATGGAACTAGAGAAGCTCATCCTGAGTGAGCTAACCCAGTCTAAGAAGGAGGCACATGTCATCTCTTCACTTATGGTCGGATATTAGCTATATAGTACAGGATGTCTATACTACAACCAATGCACCAAAGGTACAACCAATGCACCAAAGGGAACATGGACATAGACTTTTTTGTTTGTTTGTGTGTGTGTGTGTGTGTGTGTGTGTGTGTGTGTGTGTGTGTGTGCGTGTTTAGTTTTGTCTCCCTGGCAATGAGTCCCTTTTCACTGCCTTGTAGGCTTCAGTGTATGAGGAGGCTTTGGCCCTCATATGACTTCTCAACTGGGGCGGAGGACTCTTTTGTAGGGACACTCCACTCCAGAGGAGTGGGATGAAATATTTAGGGGGTTGAGGGTGAGAGGGAGGGGCTGGGAAGGGGGGGAAAGGGGACAATATGATGGAGATCTAACCTCAAGCAACAAATAAATTAAAAAAATGCTACCTAATAATACTAGTCAAAATAACCACAAAGTCTTACATAGCAATCAGCTCCAACTCGTCAACAGTGAATGATTAATTCAACATGAAGTACAAGATAAATGGATATTACCTATATATCAATAAGTCAATATAACAATTCAATGTAGATGCTATCTCAAGGATGAATGTTTGATAAGTGTCAGTTACATGATTACTGTAGTAACTTAAGTTGTGGATGATGATTGTTCAAATCAAAATTATACTATAATGGTACCAACAACAATTAGGGTTTTGACATTGGTTGTTAGATCCAAGAATACTAATGAAAATATTAGAAACCTGTATGTAAATAAAATAAGCTGGTTCTTCAAAATATGCTGAAGAAGATTATCCAGAAAAATAGTCTAGTCATTGAGTTCACATGTTTCTGTTACAGAGAACATAGGGACAGTTCTTACCACCTATACAATAGCTCCTACCTATCTGTAACTCAAATTCCAGAGGATCCAGTGCCTTATTCTGACTTCTGGTTTCAGGTACACATGTGATCAACATACATTCAGGAAAAACATTCATACATAATATAAAATGAAAAATCATTTTAAAAAATTCTTACAATGGGGATGATGACACTTGCCTTTAATCCCAGCATATTAGAAAGAAGAGGCAAGCAGGTCTCTGAGACTGATGCCAACTTGGTCTACAGAATATGTTCCTTAATTGCAGGGGCTATACAGAGAAACCCTGTCTTGAACAAGCAAACAACTTTAAAATTAACTCCTAAGGAAGGATGGAATGATGATTGAGCATGTAAAGATACTTATCATCAAGCCTGATTGTTTGAGTTCAATCCACAGGACCTAAATAGTGGGAGAAGAAAACTGGCTACCTACAAGTGGTCTTCTGACCTCCAAATGAACTCCTTGGTAGATGTATGTGTACATGTATATGCACACACACAAATACATAAATAAAAATGCAAAAGAAATCTAAAACTATAGGGTCAATTTCTCACTGTTTATAAGGATAAATAATATTGATTAATCTTTGATAGCATAAGTAAGGTGGAAGGGAAATAATGTTAACTATTCCTATGAGAAATACGACAAGACATTACTAAAATCACATGAAAAGTGATATAAAATATGTTATAAACAACCTTCCACAAATAACTCAAAATTTTAATGAAGTGAATATTTTCTCCAAAATTTAAACATATTTATCCCATGAGAGAAAAACTGGATTAGATGCTCCCTACCTAAATTTAATACACAACTAAAAATCTTCCCAGAAATAAAAATTAAGACTTAAGTATTGTTTCTTTGGTAATGGTATTTTTTAATTCAAAGAAGGTATAAGAAAGAAATATATAAAATATTTCTGAAAGTCAAAACAAGGTGGAAGAGAATTAGACTGAGAGTCAAAGTGGAATCATGGATAGGTATCAAGGTAGGATTTACTGGAAGGCAATGAATGTAAGGCCACACCTAAAGAATTAGAATAAAAAATAAGGTAATTATGGAACAGGAATGTGAAACCAGATAAAATTGACTAACAAACATATTTATAGCTATATCTATCTATATATTTTATATATATTATATAAAGTGCTATCTATATGTATGGTAAGAATTCATCTTTCATCCTTTTATGGATCATAGAAGAAAATAGGAGTAAATAGGAACACAGAATTTTATGAAAATATGATTTAAGACATTGCTGTACATTTTTATACTTAAATATAAACTTTCATTCCAAAATGCAATCTTTGAATGAACAAAGACCCTATGATAGATCTTTCCTTCTTTGCACTTTGCTTCTTAGAAGATTGGTCATCTGCTTAATGGACACACACACACACACACACACACACACACACAAACTTATAGATGGATTAATGATAGAATATGAGTAGTTTTCTCTCATTCTACCATCAACTGTATTTATAAAAATTTCATAAAAGAATGTGCATTTACAAATTCATAGAACAGTATTGGAAATATTGATAAGAAAAGAAACATTTAAAAATTGCTCAGATTGAGGCAGACTGATCTCTGTGAGTTCAAGTCAAGCCTGGAACAGAGCATGGTCCAGAACAGATAAGGTCACAATAATGAACACTGTCTTGAAAACAAACAAAGAAACAAAATTTAGTGCATTTGAGAGGTTAGTGAGAATATAATAATCCTAATTTGCTTGGTTAGTCTCAAAAACATTTATTTCATTTATTCGTCCAAACAAGCTCTATGTATTTATCTGTCAGTTACATGATTTGTCTCAAATTCTATGTGTTGTTCTAACTAGCTCAGGCACTGACATTTAAATGTTCTTCTTTGATACTTCCCTTATGGAAATACTAGTTAAAAAACTGGCAGAAATAAATAAACATTTAAATAATATTCCCTTCAATATACAACTTGGTATCTCCTGACCATTTTTACTAGAAAGATAAATTAATCCATGCTATCAGTTGACTGCACAAATAGTTGTGTGAAATAAGTGTCCCAATAGGGATGTTTCCATTTTATTTATATCATCAGAAAATCAAGCAATTTTTAAGCAAAATTCCCATTCTACTTGCACACAGAGAGAGCAAGCAGATATCATTGGTCATAGGTTTTTGAAAGGCAAGTTGCATACTGATGTTTGTATGAAACATTATTCTACTATCTAATGAAATTTCATTTTTCATTTCTGTTATCACCTGTGTTTCTTTGTACATTATGTATAGCATTTTATTGACATAAGCTATGGACATTAATTTTAGCTATGAGCATCTTTCATATGCTGCTGCCATTCTTTCATGTGCCAATATCAAATGGATACTACCTAAATGATCATTTATATTATGAAAGGGAGGAAATTTTCAATGTAAAAATTCTTTCTACCTTGCTGTTCTCCAAATAAAAATTATCAGAAGTAGGAGTTTCAGATCAGTTCTATTAGGATACAATGTAGTCAAAACTCAAGATGGAACATATAGGTTATCTGTTTCTGTGATGTCCCACGCTGAAATTGAAATGTGAGAGGGAAAGACATAGAAAGGGTCAAACTCATACCTTTTACAAGGGATCTTTTACAGCTGTGTTAGTCAACACTTTTTTGCTGTGAAGAAACACTATAACCATAGCAACTCTTATAAAAGAAAGTATTTAATTGAGGGCTTGGTTACAGTTTCAGTTTCACCATTTTATGAATCATAGAAGGAAATAAGAATAATTAGGATTAAGGATAGTTAGTCTATTATTGTAATCACAGTGATTAAGGTGGCACTAGGGAAGGGATAGCCCTGTAGCTAAGAGATTTGAATCGTGATCCACAGACATCAGGGAGAGAGACTGGGCCTGGTAAGGGCTTTTGAAACATCAAAGCCCACCTCCAATGACATACTTCCTCCAACAAGGCAGTGTTGTACCACTTAGTCCTTCAAATCCTATCAAACATTTTCACTTCCTGATGACTAAGGATTGAAAAATATGAGCCCATGGGAGTCATTCCTATTCAAATCATCACAACAACTTTGATGAGAATTACATGTTTTGTCTTGATTGAAATACTTTTGTTAATTCTTTAAGAATTTCATACCACTTTGCATCCTCTCTTTTAAATTTAATAATCTAGCAATTCTAATTTGTATGAGACCATCTTTTGGAGCATGGTTGACTTACCAGAAACCACACCATTAAAGAAAACTGACTCTTCCCTTCCCCAAAAGATATTAACTATCCATAGTTCCTTGATTCGTGGTTGTGGCTCCTGAATCTCTTTCTTCTCCATGAGAGAATGGTGGCTGGGTTCATCATGTGCACACAATCACAAAAAGATGTGGGTTTTTGAATGAAGAAGCCCTAACTTGTTCAGAAGACACTGTTTTGCTCAGGATATCTCTGACCAAAGGGTCATAATTTTCCACCCTATGCTCCATCGTTATGCCCAAGCCCTGGGGAAAAGGTATGATGTAGATGTCACAACTGTGGTTGAGCATCCCAGTCTATTATTTTCTACATTTGACCAGTTGTAAATTCCTGTATTAACCACAATAATGGTTTGTATGAAAAATTCCATAGGATCTGGAATTTGAATTCTTAATTTCCAGTTGGTGGTACTGTGTGGAGAGGTCTAGGAGTGACTTTCTTGCTGGAGGAAATATGTCTCTAGGGATATGCCATTCCCAGTTTGCTAATTAGCTCCTCGTCTGACTCCCTGCTTCTGGATGCTGTTCAGAGTGTGCCATCAGTTTCTTGTTCCTCACACCATGTCTGTTTTTTTTTATTACCACTCTTCACTCCACAATCATTCTCTTAAACTATCTTCTTAAGTTGACTTTTGTCATGATGTTTTATCATAGTGACAGAAAAGTAATTAATACAACCATCATCCACTGCACAAAGAAACTTTGAAATCTGCAAGGACTACATAACTATTTAAATTCATTCCAAATATTGCATGACTTATAAATAGCTAACAAAACAGGAAAAAGTAAAAAAAAAAATGAATTGGCAAATCTAATGAATGCATTTAGAACCCTATATCCATTAAACAGTAGTAGCAATTTTTCATAAGTCTGTAAAAGCAAGTTTGTTCAATCTTTGATGTTAGAGTACAATATTAACATCTACAGATTCATACTTGTTAACACTGCAATAGAATTTTAAAAATCACAAAACTCATCATATTTTAAGTAAGTGTTTAATTTTGTATTGGGCCACATGATTCCTTAGTGTCACAGGCTACACGCACTGCTGGTAGTAGATTTAGGGACCTGATAACATATCATAGAAAAGATAGCAAAGAAAATCTTAACAAATTTCAAAAGCCAAATCTTTATAGGGCACATTTGCTGATTATACTTTAATGTAACAAGAAAGTAATTGAAAATGACCAAACCAAATCTTTAATTCCTTATGGAAATTAAAGGAAACAAAGTACAACAAATAAGCTGTGTATAGCCATAAATAAAAAGGAATATTTCAAACCCATTGGAAGTTAATGTAAAAAAGAGTATTTTCTCTTATAACTTGCATTAGCAGGTATATTGAAATAAAATATATGATTTAACTAACTTTATTATTGAAGAAGAAACGCATAAAAGGAATAAATATACTTTTGTCCTGACTTAGTAGTTATAACATACCAAAGTTCCCATCCCCAATATATGTATATGAATAGTGAATATCCCAATGACATTATTTCATCTCTTCGTGAGCCTGTAAGATGGTTTCCAATTTTATGTAAACAAATGCAATCCTTATTTTTTCTATAATAAAGGATTCCAATCTCTTGTTAATCACAGATATTGTTCAATGTCAGCTGACTGGAACCACGGGTTCTTAATTCAAAATATAGAACAGCCCCTGTAGAATCTTTGGAGGACACTTAAAGTTCCCTCTGACATTTCACAAGTAAGTCCTACATTATTTGTATTGCGCTAAGCATTATCCTCTAAGTTCCCACGATAGCTCATCAATCTCTGAATATCTAGCCAAAAGTTCCAGTCCTTTCTTTCATGATCATCACAAAACTATCATGATTGGGTCTGTCACAGCAGTATCCTGTGAACTTGGCACCAATTTCTATCTTTGCTAGGTTTATGGTGCTGTAATAGAACATCATGACCAACCAACCAAACAAACAAAAAGTAAAAAGATAAAGAAAAAGAAAACCACTGTGGGGAGCTAAGGATTTAATTCATCTTTCAGGTCCAGATAACTGTCCATCACGGAAAGAATTCAAGGTAGGAAGTCAAGGCAGGAACTTGGATGCAGGACTGAAACGGGTCATGCAGGAATACATACAAATGATTTTTAACTCCTTACGTTTTTAGACTGTTTTTTTTAAAAAACACTTTCTCAGAAGTGGCACTACCCACAGTGAGTTGAATCCTCCCACATCAATCACTAATTAAGAAAATACTCCACGGATTTGCTTACAGGCAATCTGATACAGGAATTTTCTCCACTGAGGTTTCTCTTCCCAGATAATTTTAGCTTGTATCACATTAACAAAATAAATGAATAAAAACAAACTAGCAAAATAAAAAATAGGATACCACTCAACTGCATCATGGCATTTTTTCTTAAAAAAAAAAAAACAACAAAAAACAAAAAACAAAACCCAAACAAAATAAGTACAAAAAAACATCCAGTCTAATTTGTGTTGACATTCCTGATCAACAAACCTGACCCATAGCATGGTTAATATACTTAGTGTAACTCCATTGAAGAAAACCTATTTTCCTTCTCCCAGCAGGTATCAATTGCAAATAGTTTATTGGCTAGCAGTGGGAAACTATGCTCAGTTACCCATCTCCATGCTAGGCTTATGTCTGGCTTGAAATTCTTCAGGTCTTGTGTATGCTGTGAGTCTCTGAGTTTGTATGTGAATCACCTCTCTTGTATCTGGAAAATGCTATTCGTTGAAGTTGTCCACTATCCCTGGCTCTTTTATCCACCCCTGAGCTTTAAGGGGTAGGGTATAATAAAGACACTCTATTCATGGCAAAGTGTTCCAAAGTCTCTCACTGTCAGCAAATTGCCCATTTACATACTGCAAAAGAAGCATCTTTGATGAGGCATGAATGACACACATACCATTGGCAGTTATTTTATTTCTATGTTCACTTAACAAAGTAATAGCAGTAGGTTTTCCCCTAGGACCCAGAGCTTTATTTGTCTCATGGTCATTACCTCATTAACCATGTCAGGTATAAGTTCCATGTCACAGATCATGCCATAAATCCAATTCAAAATGCAAATCCAAAAGCATTTTGTTACTCCTATAACATTTGTGCCCCTAGTGTACCAGCCAGCATATCAACAGGAAATTTGCTCTTGTAGAATACAGAGTTCATAGCTGGATGAAACTGGTGATTACTTTTCTCCTCCAGCAGCATTTATGGGATTTTCTAGCATTATGAATGTTAGACAGTATATATGGAAAAAAAAAACTTTTCCAGTGTAGCCAATCTCACCAGAAATCAATTCCTTTCCTTGAGTTTCTGTATTTATACTCTACCTCTATCTGATACCTACATAGTAATTAGTAATGCATTTTGATTTGCACCACAAAATGCATTCTTACGGTCACAGTAAAAAGGATTAATGGAAGTACATTTTAGAACTCAATAATCCTTGGAAGACTAAGATGTAAGTTTGGAAAACTGTATGAGAGCAAAAAGGAGAAGATGTCTGAAGAAATATCAATAAAAATCAAAGGTCATATGAATTTTTCTGGGGAGATATGAAAAAATATACTTTTTCCTCTAATAGGGAATTAGTGGCAGAGCTAAGAAATGGACTCTCAATATTTATTGGACCAATAAATTTAATAGGATTACTAGAAAGACAATGGGTAAATCAACAGCAGCAGCTACACTATAATATCTAACCAAGCATGATTGACAGGCAAGTCATAAAAGTTACATCCCTGAAACTTCCTGTACATATTGCAGTCTTAAACAGTCTCAACTTGGGAGTTTCATCTTCCAAGCATTTTCTACTGCTTATATAACCTTCTCGAGAAGCCTTGTGAGTCTTCTAAGTTTCAGGAGCTATGTAAGTCTTTTAAGTTTTATATATTTCTCTTTTTGTAAGTTTTATATATTTCTTGATGTTTGTAGTTTAATTTGTTTCTTAAGTCTCGTGAGAATGTTTATTATGAAAAAATAGCTACATTATATTTTGTTATAATCTTTCTACTGAGTGTAATAAAGCTACTTATTTTTATTCACACTGAATTCAATGCAATTGAGATCATTTGAACAGTTTCTCAATTAACCCCGACTTTGCATTACTCCTTGGGAGAACTGATTATGATAGACAAATAATAGCCAATTGTGTGAACATAGTAGACATGGGTATACCCTAGCTAGAAGTGGTTAGATGGACAAGCTCATTCTATCATGAAAAACACTGTCTAATTCTTACTAAGTACCATATAGTGTTCATTACCTCAAAATTAGAAGTTCATTTAGATCCCGGATTTCCAAGGGAAAAAAATCAAAAGGATTTTGTGAATTCATCCAAATTCATTAATGAGTAAATCAATTAAATAACAACTAATTTAAGTTAGAATATAATTTACAATGGTTTCATAATGCAGTCATTCTTTTCTTTTTATGTTTATAAATTCAATTTATTACAAAAAGGTTTAAATTAATTAATATAATTAAAAATTATATATACACATTTATTTTATATTTATATTATTTATATTTACTAATTATAAGTTATGGATTATTATTTTAAAATAAAATTATATAAGCCCTTCTTAAAATGCTTTCATAACTAAATGTTACAACTTGAAAACAAATAAATTGTAATTCTAATTAATATTCAGTATTTATTTAGATATCCAGAGAAGTACTTAGCTCAGCAAATTGACAGAATGTATTTAATGCATTAGGTATGGTTTGTTTTTCCGTTTACTGAATATTACACATCTGGATCCAGGAAGGTACTAAAATATATCTCAAAATAAGTATGGCAAAGGATAAGACATCTCTTACAAAAATACTGTATCAAGAAAGACTGGGATCTTTATTAAGAGTTGTGAATTTAGTATGGACAGATAAAGATACATTTACTGCAGGAAGAATTTCTCTACTGATGTCTGTGTATATACTGATCTGTGAGTATAGTAAAATGTTGTTAGGAGTTATACTGTTGTTATGTTCCTTTAGCAGATAAGTAGTATTTGGTTTTTCCATAAGTCCATGACCTATCTAGTCTCAAGAGGGATTTCTCCATCAAATCTCTCCCCTCAAGGCTTAGGTAACCCTATGGAATAGGAGACAGAAAGAGTGTAAGAGCCAGGGGTCTTGGAAGATAGCAAGAAAATACAGACCTCTAAATAAACATGAACAACACAAATATGAACTCACACAGACTAAGGCATGATACAGGGCACCTGCACTGGTTTGTAACAGATAGGATTCTAGAGTTGAAAGGAGTGGACACAAGCCCTTATCCTTAACCCAGAAGCTATATCCAATTAATAACCACTTGCAATGAAAATTTAATTTCTTCCAAGGGAGTTTCACTGGTGAAGCAGACCACTTAAGGGTAAGCTGTATTCCCAGTAGTAGATGGCAAACAAAAAGTACACTAAAGGGCATAATTGGAGGTACCTTGTCTCATAATGTGATATCAGGACTCTTCATTTTTAAATATAATGTTATTATTTATGTTTTTAGTTTTTTATAATGAGGGCTTCATTTTTATTTTCCACAACTTGAGCTCTTTTGCGGCTGGAAAGGCTTTTTCTGAAGGAAATTGCAGGAAAGAAAATACTGATGTCCCTCAGGCCCCACTAATAGTTACTTCTAGATCTATAAACATACTTAAGATAAAACCGGCTCCTAGATATGTATAGAGCCAGTTTCCTACAACAGAAGGGAAGTAGAAAGTGTAGTCCATCAGGAGGTTCTCTGTACCACTAAAGAGTTTAATGAGTTTATTAATTCATTCAAGCAAAAATCTGGGGAATATATGTAGGAATGGAGTTTAATGATGTGGAATAATGGTGGAGGGAAGGAAGGAACATAAAATTGGATCAGACTGAGTTTATTGATATAGACCTACTGAGTGGATATTCTAGATCTGGAATGGAAACACACTCAGTTTAAAAAATGTGAAAAGTTTGAATTGTTTGCTGAAGTTTTGCAGAAATATGAGCTACTGAAAAGGAGTTAAAATGCCGATATCCTTTGGCTTAGTGTTGATGAAGGGATTTCAAGGCACAGGGAAATTGTAATAAGAGTGTGTACACTGTAAAACACAGCCCTACACATTTGGAAGGCCCAGAAGTCCTGCCTGTCATTCATTCTATAAGCTTCAAAATCCATTATTAAATCAAGCAGGTATATATGTGATTGGGCTTCAGCAGTTCCTGAAGGAGCAAACAAGTTATGTGAAATAGTTGCCCAAATATCTGTGGTTTCTATGTTCAATAGAATGCTGCCTGCTCCTAATAATGCACTTATAGTCTCAGGTGTATGCCCTAAATTGGACTGACTTGAGGAAGAGAAAACTAGGACCAGGTTAACTCATTTTTCTACATGTTATGCAGTTACCACCCAGAAGTGGAAAGCTAGTATTATAACACCTTGCTGGGACAGCTCTGAAAAAAAAAAGTGAAAGGAAATTTTTACAGTAGTCAGAACTTTGAGTAGCATGCATAGTCATACATTTTGTTTGAAAAGAGAAATGGCCAGATGTATGAATGTTAACTGATTTATGGATTGGCTGGGTTGTCAGAGTCTTGAAAAGAGAATGATTAGAAAAAAATGGTGATAAAAATACCTAGGGAATAAGAATGTGGATAGATTATCATTAGCAAATGATGTGAAGATACTTTCACCTTATAGAAATGGTCATCAAATGGCTACTTCAGTAGAAGAGGTCAATAATCAAGTCAATATAATGATCTGTTCTGTGTGTAGTAAAACGCTTTCCCAAGCCAATCCTGCAATTACCCTTTGGGCCATGAAGAAAATGGCCACAGTTGTGGAGATAGAGCATAGGCTGGGCAACATGAACTACAAGTTAGCAAGGCTGACCTGCCTATAGCTGTGACTGAGTTCCAGATCTAACAATAGCAAAGACCAATAATGAGCTCCAAATATGGTATCATTCCCTGAGGTGTCCAGCCATTGACGTAGTGGCAGGATCACAATGTTGGAACAACAATGGTAGCAAGAAACAGAGGTACCAAGGCCAAAAAAAAAAATGAAGTTAATACACTTAGGGACTTTTCCAGCCATATCCTGGATTTTTTTCTACTTCCATTTACCTGAAAATTTCATGATGTCATTTTTTAACATCGGAGTAATATTCCATTGTATTCTTAATACATTCTTATGTTAAAGAATATCTAGGTTGTTTCCAATTTCTGGCTCTTAAGAATAGAACAGGAATATATATGTTTGAGTAAGTGTCCTTGTGGTATGATAAAGCATTCTTTGGGTGTATGTCCAATGATATAGATGGATCTTGAGGTAGATCAATTCCCATCTTTCTGAGGAACAACCACACTGATTTCCACCTTGACTGTTCAAGTTTGCACTCCCATTGGCAATAGATAAGTGTTCCCTTTATTCCACATCATTGTAGGCATGAGTGGTCAGATGGTTATTTATCCTAGTCATTCTGACAGGTGTAATCTACAATCTCAAAGTAGTTTTGATTTGAATATCCCTTATGAATAAGGATTTTTACTATTTCTTCAATGTTTCTCAGCCATTTGAACTTCCTCTATTGAGAATTCTCTGTTTATGCTTGAACTCAATTATTTAAATTGGATTAATTGGTTTTTGATACTAGTTTTTTTTAATTCAGTATATACTTTAGATATTAGTCATCTATCAGAAGAAGAATTGCCAAAAAACTTTTCCTATTCTTTAAGCTCTGTCTTTGTCTTACAGAAGTTTTTCAGTTTCATGAAGACCTAATTTATTAATCATTGATCTGAGTGCCTATGCTTTGGTGTTGTGTTCATAAAGTTGTATCCTGTGCCAATGTGTTCAAGGCTATTCCCCACTTTCTCTATCAGGTTCAGTGTATCAGGGTTTTATGTTGAGGTCTTTGATCCATTTGAACTTGAGTTTTGTTCAGGGGGATTAAGTATGGAACTATTTGCATTCTTCTGCATGCAGTCATCCAAATTAACCAGCAACATTTGGCAAAGATGGTGTCATTCTTTCCTTTGTGTATTTCTGGCTTCTGTATCAAATTTCAGGCGTTGTCCACGGGTATGTGGATTTATGTCTGGGAATTCAATTCCATTGATCAACATGTCTATTTTCATGCTTATGGCATGTGGTGTTTATTACTGTAGCTATGTACTGGAGCTAGAAATCTGGACTGGTAAGACCTCCAACAGTAATTTTATTGTTAAGAATTGTTTTAGATATCTTGGTTGTTTCTTTATGAAACTATGAATTATCTTTACAAGTTCTGTAAACAGTTGTGATAGGATTTGGATGAATCTCTGGGTTGCTTTTGGTAAGAATGACATTTTTACTATGTTAACCCTACCAATCCATGAGCGGGGTAGATATTTTCATCTTAACCCTACCAATCCATGAGCAGGATAGACATTTTCATCTTCTGATATTATGTAAATTTCTTTTCTTAAGAATAGGCTTAAAGGTTTTGTCATATGAGTTTTTAACTTGCTTGGTTAGAGTTATTCCAAGATATTTTATATTATTTGAGGCTATTTTCAAAGTTGTTATTTTCATAATTTTGTTCTCAGTTTGCATGTCTTTTGTATATAGGAGGGTTACTGATTTTTGTGAGTTAATTTTAAATGCAGTCACTTCACTAAACATGTTTATCAACTTCAGGAGTTGCTCCCCAGTAGAGTTTTTAGGGTCACTTATGTATGTACTCCATATCATCGAGAAATAACAATACTTTGACTTCTTTTCCTTTATTCTCATTCTGTTGTTTTATTTCTCTAGCTAAGATTTCATGTATTGTATTGAATAGGTATGGAAAGAGTGGGAAACCTTTATTTGTTCCTTATTTCAGTGGAATTGCTTTGAGTTTGTCCCCATTTAAATTGAGGTTGGTTATGAGCTTGATGCACACTGTCTTTAATATGTTTAGGTACAACCCTTGTAACCTTAATCTCTTCAGGAATTTTATCATGAGGAATTGTTGAATTTTTTCACAGACATTTTCTGCATTTAAACAGATGACCATGGAGTTTTTTCTTTCAATTTGTATAGATGCTCCATTATGTTACTGATTTTTATATATTGACCCATCCCTGCATCTCTAGGATGAAGTCTATTTGATTATGGTGGATGATCTTTTTGATGGGTTCTAGGATTCTGTTTGCAAGTATTTTATTATTTTTCATATATATTCATAAAGGAAACTAGTAATGAGTCTGTAATAGTCTTTTTAGGTCTTTATGTGTTTTGGATATCAGAGTAACTGTGGTCTCATAAAATGAATTGGGCAATGTAACTTCTGTTTGTATTTTGTGGAATAATTTAAGAATATTGGTATTAACACTTATTTGAAAGTCTGTTAGATTTCTGTGCTAAAAACTTTTAATGATATCTTATATTTCCTTAAGAGGTATAGTTCTGTTTAAACTGTTTTTATCTGATCTTGTTTTAACTTTGGTAAGTGATATCCATTAAGAAAATTATCCATTTCTTTTAGTTTTTCCAATTGGATGGAGTACAGGTTTTTAATCATTAAGATTCTCTGGATTTCCTCAATGTCTGCTATAATACCCTACTTTTCATGTCTGATTCTTTTAATTTGGATATTCCTTGTCTCCCTTTTAGTTAATTTTGATAAGTGTTTGCCAATCTTATTGATTTTTTTCAAAGAACCAAATATTTGTTTTATTGATTCCTTTTTATTGTTTTCGTTTTTTTTTTAAATTTCAGCCTTGAGATTATTTCTTGCCATCTGTCCCTTTTGTGTGTAACTTCTTCTTTGTGTTCTAAAACTTACAGATGTGTTGTTAAGTTACTGCTATGTTAAGTTACTCCAGTTTTTCCATGTAGGTACTTAGTGCTATGAACTTGCCTCTTAGAAGAAAGTTCATTGTGTTTGGGTATTTTCTCTATTTTCACTCCATTCTAGAATTCTGTAGATCAGGCTGGCCTCAAACTTAGAGATCTACTTGCCTCTGCCTCCCAAGTGCTGGGATTAAAGGCGTGTGAAATTATGCCCAGCTCAATTCTAAAATGTTTTAATTTTTTTCCTTATTTCTGCTTTAACCATTTTTTCTTTTGCTCAGTACAGAGTTATGCAATTTGTAAGGTTTCTGTTGTTACTGATATCCAGTATCCAGTATCTGTGGTGGTATGACAGGCTGCAGGGAATAATTTCAACTTCTTTGTATCTGTTGAAGCTTGTCTTCATAAAGGTCAAGGACCCTATAAGAAAACCCTCAGAATCAACTAACCAGGGCTTATATGGTCTCAAAGCTGTCAAGAGGTTGCAGTACATCTTGAGCCCATAGCCCACCAAAACCCAAATAACAATGGAATAAGAAACATACTCACATGGGTATGGGATTCTTCTTACTGATATGGGCTTATGTCCTTAGATGACTGCAACCAGTCAGAAGTGATCTATGTCAGAATCTTGATATACCAGAGTTACAGATATACCAGAGTTACAGATTTCTCTTTGGCACTGGAATAGTTACAGAGCCTCTGTCCACAATAATTCATGAGGTGAGGGCACTAAATTGTTTGGTAATGTTGTATGCTTGCTACTATGTTCTACTTCTACCAATTGGGGTTTTAAACCATACTGTGCTGGCCAAGGTTAGGAAGTAGTAAAGAAAACAATATTCTGTCCATCTGTCAGAATGCTAAACTGGGTTGTGTTTAAATATTTCAGCTCTAAGAGCCTACACAATTATAATGGTTAAACTTAAGCCAATGCTCCATACAGTGATAATGTTAGCAGGAGGAAAAACAAAACAAAACAAATGGACACACAGCCCTTTCTTTGGTGCTGTTGTAGTTCTTCGGTCCTTTCCATGTATACTACTGGCTTAGCAATAACTTTCCTGTCAGAGTTTGAGTGATGGGTGGTGAGACAATTATTTGCCCACCAAAGCTATTACTGCAAAGCTGGATCCAACTGGAATCTCACATCAGAAAAAAACCGTACAGTCCTTGGTAGAGTCTGTGCACTCCATGCCCACATCAAGCTGTAATTTATATGGCCAAAATGAACATGACCTGAAAGAGCTTGATATTTGTGTTTGAGGTAGTATAGAAATATTATGAATTGCTGCTTATATGTAACCCTCAGTTTCTTGTTCTCACCACCATGATCTAGACCTAGGAAGTAGTTTCTGAGGTATATCTCTACGTTACCTTTCATGCTGTATGAAATGCTCTTCTGAGGTTGGAAGAAGGATTTTAGAAGTAGTTTCTTTGTCAGCTATGACCCTAATTATAGAAGTTCAGGTGCAACCCTAGGCTGTTAATAAAGGTTTTGGGTCTTTGCGAGCATTAAGATTCATTGTGAATGGCCTAGTAACGGATGTTAACTTTTAAGACTAGACCCAAGTCTCTTTTCCTCTCAAGAGCAAGAGGTGATACTCTCTAAGGTAGGCTGCTTATATTTGCAGAATGGTGGGTGAAGACAGAAGCTGTGTTATTTCTTGTCTTCTGTAATGCATCTTCTCATAGTACTGTAAACTGGGCACAATGGTCTCCTTTACTTAGCTCTTGGGCAGATTTGATATGTGAATAGTTACTTATAGTTACTCACCTTTAGCTGTCATTTTGTTCTGCTTGCCCTAAACCACTATCTTCAGTCTTCTAAAAATTTTGACTATATTAAAGTTTCAAATAAGCTTAGCTTAGTTAAGGGAAACTCTAGGGTAATTTTTAATTCTAGTGGACACACAACTTCAGTATTGAAAAACTTCATCTGAATCATCTTGATACTTTATGGAAAAATAGAAGAGTTTATGACATTTAATAAACCAAATGCAACATAAATTGATTTGTCATAAATAAGATAATCTCTAAAGATTTACTAAAATATAATGGTTATGAAAATAGTAAATAAAAACCATGGTAAATTTTATCCTGTTTTATTATCTAATCAGTTGAAATATTTTTGTTTCTTGTTCATATGCACATAATTACACATTTTCACATATTGGAGAGCTACAACAGATCACATAAACATTTGTCTATTATAGATTTCTCACAAATTTATGCGATGACAGAGAAAATATTGTGCATATAAATAAATGTACTATACTAAACATACATAATAAAAACCAAAGTTGTTTATAAGCAAGCTTTGGTAATGGAGTATCCAAAATGGCAACCTAACTAGGCTTAATGTACATGAATTTTCTGTTTTGTTTTGACATTGATTTTATTTCAGTGAGAGTTTCATACATGGTACTGTATTTATATCATTTTCATTTTACCCTTTCCCTCTAAAACTCCTCCCTCCATGTCATCCCCAATTCTTTCTCAAATTCATGGCCTCTTTCTAAAACTTTGATTTTTTGTTAGTAGTCAGGTGTTTTAAGAGTAAACTTTGTTTGATGGAAATGTTATGGGCTAAATATTGCATCTTGTATATTCTAGACAAGTTCTTAGTAAATTTCAGCAATAGTCAACATTGAGATATTTGAGTTACATGGGGAATCTTTGTAAAATTCTGTAATTCAGAATAAAAAAAACCTTCTAAAATAACAACCTTTAATCATACACTGCTTTGTGACAACATTAAGCATAGATGTTTTGCTATTATACAAACTGACAATATTAATGAGAATAATTGTTTTGCTATAATTTAAACCTTATACCAACAAAAAATAAAATAAATCTGACTATGTTGCACATTCCACTATTGTAAACCATTAATTACATTAGATTTGATTAGGAGGCTTTATTGTAATGGAATTGTTTTTTAATTACATTAGATTTGATTAGGAGGCTTTATTGTAATGGAATTGTTTTT
>CAJQZJ010027914.1:0-49985 GCA_907164525.1 Lophiomys imhausi | reverse complement strand
CTCTTGTGGTGCAGCTCGAGTGCAGGCTGGATATCAGGCAGACAGGCGGGGCCGCTGGTCTGTGGCTGGAGCCGTGGGCTGGATCTGCTCCTGAGCTAGATCTCTAGCCAGAGCTCCTCTCCAGACCGGTGACGGAGCTGGCTGATCTCAGGGTTGTGTTCCCGGGTACTGCGTGGGCTCTTTTACCTGGTGACCGGTCTCAATGTTTGCTGTGGGCATTCAGACACCGTCTGTGTTTCACTGTAGGCTAGGGGACCTCACATTCACTCCACAATGACTAATCTCATTCACCTCCTACTGAGATGCACTGCTCTATGGTCGGCGCCATCTTGGATCCCTCCTAAACATTCATATTTTAAATCATTGTTTTAAGTTGTGTCTACATTTAGGTACTGCCAATTTCATAGTTGATTTACTGACAGTTAAATATTACTTAAAATTTTCAGATAGACAATTTCATTATTCAAAGCAATTTTATTTTTCAGACAGAGTCTCATTGTGTAACTCTGGCTGACTTGAATGGAACTCAGGCTATGTAAACTAGGCTGACCACAAACAAATCCAGAGCTACCTGCCTCTGCCTCCCAAGTGTTGGGAATAAAAGTGGACACCATCCTGCTTGGTTATTTTCTCATTATTTAATACATTTCTGTTATAATTATGGACCTGATATATGAGTTGGGTTATAGATACTTCGAACTTTATTTATGGTTCTGTTGTTCTATTTTTATGGTTATGGTTCTATTTTTAAGGTCCAGAAACCTATACCATATATAGGTTTCTGGAACTTAAAAATTTGTGGTGTGGAAAACAGTTACAATACGATATATTGATGACATACATAACCAACAATATCAGAGCGCTGCTTTCTTTGTTTATAGAGGACACAATGTTACATACACATACATATAAATATGTACATTCATAACTGTGCTGGAAATTATTATTCTTTTGTAAACGGTATATGAAAAATTACACAACAGTATTTTGTTTGGCACTCTCAGATACTAAAATATGGGTAACAGGATATATATGGTGGACATAGGGAACACTTATTTATCTTTAATAGTCTTCTCTACTTAGAAGCCCTTGAAACAGAATATTTAGTGCACTTAAGTAATTGGGACCTAGGAACATACCTGTGGTATAAAAAAATTAAAGTAAATATTTACCTTTAGTCCATACTTGAATCCCTGTGTTATTGAGACTCCATATAATAGCTATATCATTTGTGTTTTATTGATGCAAAGTTGCTTTAACATTGGTTATATTCTACATACATGTATGCATTCTACTCACAAGGGAACTACAGAGTAGACTTGATATCAGTCCATTTCACTTTGATCATTGGATAAAAAGAACTAATGCTGCACAAATTGCCTCCATTGTCCATAAAAAACATTATATAAAATAATTAATCCCAGAAAATATGGCCTAGAGTTCCAGAGAACCATTTTTGTCTTTCTATAGAAAATTGTACAATTTTTAGCACAGCATTAAAGCACCGTGTTACAATAAAACAGCAAAATAATTGCTAACAGCTTGTGATGTTAATAGTGAAGGAAGTACCATCAACTTTAGCATTTTTTATTTGTAGCCATTTATTATAATGGGAAAGGTTCCCATTTCAATAATAGACTTACAAAATAATTTCATATCTTGAACAATCTTCTTAGTGTTTTTTTAAAATATTTAAAACCTGTTATGCTATTCAATTATATCGATTTATTTAATGTACAAATTCTAATAATACTCTAACATATGCCTCCTTATTTTCTCCTCTGTTGGTGACTACTTTCACTCTATACCCATTTTTCTTGCTTTAAATTGAGCTGATGATTATTTGGCATGCCTAGCTGTATAGAAAAAGACTTTCAGCATAGTTAGATGTTCTCATCAGTTTAACTAATTAACAATAGGTCTTCCTGAATTCCTCAATTATAGCTGTAGACCTGTGGTTAAACCAATGTAAAAATGTATTTTTAAATAGTCTTTTTAAAATTATTCATGAATGTCTTTTAAAAGAAGAAATCTTTGCTAATTTTGAATAGCTATTATATTTTTATGCATTATTATTTTAAAATAGCAAAATTAGTTATATTATGAATATGAAGACAGAATCCAAGTGGTTAATCAGGAAAGTAACATTTGTTTTAACAACTACATTCTTTTTCATTCCTTAAATTATTAGATTTTCCAAGGATATACTAGAAACTTAATATGTACACATATAGCTTTGCTAAGACAATTATATATTATTAGGTTACACACTTACTCATATTTTTTACAGACTTATTTTCCATAGTCACATTATTTAATAGTATACAAACTATTTTTCAAATTCCTTGAGATTTTTGTCTTTGATCCATTTATTAACTTTTTATATTGAAAAAATATTTTGTGAATTTCACATCATGCACCCTGTCCCCTCCCATCTCTCACCACCCACCAGACCCACCCTTCACCCTTGCAATCTGTTCCAGCATAAAAAAATAACAGCTCATTGTGGAAGCTGCAGTGTATCTCAGTATGACCCACAATATTTTCCTTTGTCCACACATTCTGCTTGCAAATATTCATTGTAATGACTCTTTGGTCTGGTACGAGAACCCTGGTTTCCACTACTCCCTCAGTACTGGAACCTCACTGGAAATCCTCTCAGATATGCCATAACTGTCCTTTGTCATGGAGATCTTACAGACATGGGTTGTGGAACTGACCTCTTCTTGCACTCCAGAAGTTCATCCATGGGGTAGATATTGTGGTGGGCCAACTCAAAACCCTGGTTCTGGACCTGCAACCCCCACTTGCATGGCCAGTTCTATTGTGGAAAGGTGCAAGGTCTGCTCTCCAGAGTGCTGCAGCATGTGAAGGTCAGGTACAGCTCTCTTGCTCTTGTGACACCATCTGGGCCAGATCTCCAGCCAATGATGGTGAGGACAAAAGGGAGGGGAGGATATCTCTCCCTAGCCAACACCACTACACAGCAGATAGAAGGCTGGGCTGGCTCTAACACACTCACTTCCTCATGGCTGGCTCACCTACAACCCCCATATCCAGGGCCAGGAAGAGTTCTTTTAGTAATCCAGTGAAGCCTGGATTACTATGGTGTCTTAATTACTTTTATATTGCTGTGATAAGACACCATGGCCAAGACAGTTTATACAAAAGTTTATTTGTGGCTTACAGTATCAACTATTCAAATGCATATTCCTATGGGAGTCATTCTCATTCAGACTACTACACATGGAGAACCCAAACTATTAGAGATTCCAGAGTTGTGAGAGATCTGCAAAATGGGAGCTTGACACAGGAAGTGAAGTAAGAATAAGTGAGGAATGTGTCATTCAGTTAACAAATCTGGAAGGTCAGAACCATCTAAACCCTTTAGTTTCAGACATGGAATTGTAGGATTTGGAGTTTTCCCTGCTAGATTTCAATGTTTCCTTGGTCCAGTATTTACTTGTTATGCCCAATTATCTTATTTGTGATCATAATGTATTTTTACTGCCATTGTATGCTGGAATTGTGTGATTTACCTTTACCAAGAGATCTTCTCAATATTGAACATCTATGCCCCAAATACAAAGGCACCTACATTTATAAAAGAAACACTTCTAAAACTTAAATCGCACATTGATCCAAACAGTTTAATAGTGGGAGACTTCAACACCCCACTCACAACTATGGACAGATCATCAAGACAGAAGCCAAACAGAGAAATAATGAGTCTAACAGAGATCATGAAACAAATGGACCTAACAGATATCTGCAGAACGTTTCACCCAAACACAAAAGAATACACCTTCTTCTCAGCACCTCACGGAACCTTCACCAAAATCGACCATATGGTTGGACACAAAGATAGCCTCAACAGACACAAGAAAATTGAAATAACCCCTTGTATCTTATCAGACCACCATGGAATAAAGCTGGACTTCAATAGCAAAAGAATCAACAGAAAGTCTACACTCAAATAGAAATTTAACAACTCTTTACTAGAGGACCACTGGGTCAGGGAAGTAATAAAGAAGGAAATCAAAGACTTCTTAAAATCCAATGACAATGAAGGCACAACATATCCAAACCTATGGGATACAATGAAAGCTGTGCTACAAGGAAAGTTCATAGCACTAAATGCCTTCAACAAGAAAATTGTGACAGCTCATATTAGCGAATTAACAGCTAAGCTGGGTGAAATGGAAAAAAAAGAAGCAAACACTCCCAAGAGGAGCAGAAGGTAGGAAATCAACAAACTTAGGGCTGAAATCAACAACTTAGAATCAAAAAGAACTATACAAAGAATCAATCAAAAGTTGGTTCTTCGAGAAAATCAAAAAAATAGACAGACCCCTAGCCAAATTAACTAAAAGGCAAAGGGAAAGAACCCAAATCAACAAAATCAGAAATGAAAAGGGAGAAATAACAACAGACATTGAGGAGAACCAGAAAATATTTGGGTCCTACTTTAAAAATCTATATTCCACCAAATTTGAAAACCTAAGCTAAATGGACAATTTCCTTGATAGATTCCACCTACAAAAACTAAATCAAGATCAGATTAACAGATTAAACAGCCCAATAACCCCCAAGGAAATAGAAACAGTCATTAAAATCTCCCACCAAAAAAAGCCCAGGGCCAGATGGCTTTAGCATGGAATTCTACCGGACCTTCAAAGAGGAGCTAACACCAATACTCTTCAAACTCCTCCACCACATAGAATCAGAAAGAACACTGCAAAACTCATTCTATGAGGCCACTGTCACTCTGATTCCTAAACCACACAAAGACCCAACAAAGAAAGAGAACTTCAGATCAATCTCCCTCATGAACATAGATGCAAAAATTCTTAATAAAATACTAGCAAACCGAATTCATGAACACATCAAAAGTATCATACATCATGATCAAGTAGGCTTCATCCCTGGAATGCAGGGGTGGTTCAATATACGAAAGTCTATCAACGTAATTCACCATATAAACAAGATGAAAGAAAAAAAACACATGATAATCTCGCTAGATGCAGAAAAAGCATTTGACAAAATCCAACACCACTTCATGCTATAAGTTCTGGAGAGAACGGGCATACAAGGACCATACCTAGAAATAGTAAAGGCAATATACAGCAAGCCAGTGGCCAACATCAAATTAAATGGAGAGAAGCTTGAAGCATATCCTCTAAACTCAGGGAAAAGACAAGGATGTCCACTTTCACCATATCTCTTCAATATAGTACTTGAAGTTCTTGCTAGAGCAATAAGACAACTAAAGGAGATCAAAGGGATAAATATTGGAAATAAAGAAGTCACATTATCCCTATTTGCAGATGATATGATTGTATACATAAGCGACCCCAAAAATTCCACCAGAGAACTCTTATAGCTGATAAACACCTTCAGCAAGGTGGCTGGATACAAAATTAACTCAAAAAAATCAGAAGCCCTTCTATATACAACAAACAAATGTACCAAGAAAGAAATAAGGGAAAATCCCCCATCACCATAGCCACAAACAATATAAAATACCTGCGGTTAACTCTAACCAAACAAGCAAAGGACCTGAAAATAAAGAACTTCAAGCCCCTGAAGAAAGAAATGGAAGAGGCCTTTAGAAGATGGAAAGACCTCCCATGCTCATGGATAGGTAGGAAAACATAATGAAAATGGCTATCTTACCAAAAGCAATATATAGATTCAATGCAATTCCTATCAAAATACCAACACAATTCTTTATAGACCTGGAAAGAGCTATTCTCAATTTCATATGGAACAACAAAAAACCGAGAATAGCTAAATCAATCCTGTACAACATAAAAGCATCTGGAGGTATCACTATCCCAGATTTCAAGCTGTACTATAGAGCAATAATAGTAAAAACATCATGGTATTGGTATAGAAACAGACCAGTAGATCAATGGAATCGAATTGACAACCCAAACATGGACCCACACACCTATGGCCAACTAATATTTGACAAAGAAGCCAAAACCGCACAATGGAAGAAGGAGAGTATCTTCAACAAATGGTGCTGGTCCAACCTGATGTCCACTTGCAAAAGAATAAAATTAGGCCCATACTTATCACCTCGTACAAAACTTAAATCCAAGTGGATCAAAGACCTTAACATAAGGCTGGTCACACTAAATCTACTAGAAGAAAAAGTAGGAGGAGAAAAGATCGACCTCATTGGCACAGGTGACAACTTCCTGAACAGAACACCAACAGTTCAGGACCTGAGATCAACAATCAATAAATGGGACCTCATGAAACTGAAAAGCTTCTGTAAGGCAAAAGACACTGTCATTCGAACAAAACGGCACCCAACAAACTGGGAGAAAATCTTAACCAACCCCACATCTGATAGAGGGCTATTATCCAAAGTCTACAAAGAACTCAAGAAACTAAATGTCAAGAAACCAAATAATCCAATCAAAAAATGGGAGACGGAGCTAAATAGAGAATTCACAAAGGAGGAAACCCTAATGGCTGAGAGACACTTGAAGAAATGCTCATCATCCTTAATCCTCAGAGAAATGCAACTCAAGACAACTCTGAGATTCCATCTCACACCTGGCAGAATGGCTGAGATACAGAGCTCAAATGACAGCACATGCTGGCGAGGGTGTGGAGAAAGGGGAACTCTACTCCATTGCTGGTGGGAGTGCAGGCTTGTGCAACCAGTATGAAGGTCAGTATGGCGATATCTTAGAAATCTTGGAATAACTTTGCCTCAGGACCCAGCCATACCACTTCTGGGTATACACCCAAATGACACCTCATGGAGCCATAGGGAAGTCTCCTCCTCTATGTTCATAGCAGCCTTATTTGTAATAGCTAAAAACTGGAAACAACCCAGATGTCCCTCAACTGAAGAATGGATTAAAAAACTGTGGTATATCTATACAATCGAATACTACTCAGCTATCAGAAACAATGAAATTATGCAATTTGCAACCAAATGGATGGAACTAGAGAAGATCATCCTGAGTGAGCTAACCCAGACTCAGAAGGATGCACATGGCATCTATTCACTTACAGTAGGATTTTAGCTATATAGTATAGGATATCTATACTACAACCAACACACCTAAAGGAACATGGACATAGACTTTTTTTTCTTTTTCCTTTTTTTGTTGTTGTTCTTTGTTTTTGTGGGTTTGTGTGTTTGTTGGTCTTTTTTTACTTTTCCCCTCATAGCAAGGAGACACCTTTCACTGACAGTACTGCCTCGTGGGCCCCCGGTGTATTCAGAGGTTCTTGGCCCTCATATGACTCCTGAACTGTGGTGAGGGACTGTTATGTAGGGACACTCCACCCCGGAGGAACAAGAGGGAAGGGTTAGGGGGTAGAGGATGGGAGAGTGGTGCTGGGAAGCGGGGAAAGAGGACAATATGATAGAGATGTAACCTGAAGCAACAAACAAATAAATTTATTAATTAAAAAAAAGCAGGTAACAATCTTAAAACACTGTAAATAAATTAAAGTTTACAGACGTTCAACCTGGTTTTATAAACCGCCAATAGTCGAAAAAACTGAGAGCTAAGGTAAAATACATGAAAAGTGTGGTGTTAGCCCATGCCTTTAACTTCAGCAGAGATGGGAGGAGCACTATAGATTTAGTGGTCTTATGAATTCTAGAGTTATACGGAACAGGGTGGTGAGGGTGCACACCCTTAATCCCATCATTCAAGAAGAGTACACCCTTAATCTCAACACACTAGAGACAGAAACAGGCAGATCTCAGAGCTCAAGGTCAGCCTGATACAAAGCAAACTCTAAATATAGAAAAACTTGGATCCAGGAGTGGTGGAGCACATCTTTAATCCCTTCAGATGGGAACCACATGTCTTTGATCCCAATAATTAGAATGCAGAGATAGACACATAGGATTTGGAAGGACTTAAGTTTAAAAGCTACTTACAAAAGGGCTACTCAATACAAACAAATTGTCCTTTGAGATCTGAAAATATATACACTAAGGCTTGATTAGCTCCAAAATAACAAAATAATTTCTTCTTTAATCCAGATTGAAAAATAGTACTTTATATATTGTCAAAAAAACAAATTTGCTTCAGGAGAAATATTACCAGACCCCCCCCCCAAAAAAAAAGGGTAATTGTCCCAGAGTTAGGATTAGGGCAGGGCTCTGTTCTTATCTTTCTAGGAGATTTAAAGCATCCATTCAAGGAACCCATGGACAACTGGACAACGGAAACCTCAACAGAAAACAGAATCAGACACCAAAGAAGACAAGTGGCCAAGATGATTCAGCCTTGCAGACTCCCTCAATAGCTATTTCCATCAAAAGTCTACAACCACAACAACTCAAAATCGCTAAGATCTTTCAGCTCCACACAATGCCCCAGCCAGAACTTCAGTAAAGCCTGGAAGATCAGCTTCTGCCTACAAACTTCTTATGACCTCTAAACAGCTGAGCACAAAAACAATGAACATAAAAGGATTGTACTAACATTTTTAACCATTTTTCCATTCTGGTTCGGGCCCCAAACAGGTTTACTATGACCCAAATCAGCAGGAAGTCATTTTAAGAGAGAGACATCCCATCCCCAGAAGGTGGGGAGGGTGTTTTCCCCCACTTTGGTCATTTGATGGAGAAAAGAAGAATTTTCTTATTTAGGGGAAGAGACTACAAGCTGTTAAATGGTCTTGTTAAATGGGTTTTGGAGGTTAGACCCAGGGACTTCCTTCTTTTCCTTTTCTGTATCCTTCTTTCTCTCCTATGTAGGAGTGCACAGACTTGAGAAAAATGGGACATAGACATAGTATGGGAAGGACCAAAAAGAAGGGACAGATTATTGAATATGCCCTTATACCTTTGTATATTGAAACAAAATTAGTATTATATTTGGCTAAAGTGGTATTGACCAATGTATATTGTGCAAAATTAAGATTGTATTGAACTACATCGGTATTGATTTTTGTATATTGATAAAAAATTAAGATTATAGTTGGCCACAATGGTATTGACCCTTGTATATTGATGTAATATTAAGATTGTATTGGGCTACATAGGCATTGATCTTTGTATATTGATACAAAATTAAGAGTATATTTGGCCACATTGGAATAGATCTTTGTATATTGATACAAAATTAAAGGTAACGCTTCTTAAAGGTATTGTACCTAGAGATACTTAAAGATGAAATGTGAAGCTCTGGCCTCTTGATACCAACCGTCTTAAACTGTTTAGGATAGTTAAGAAATACAAACTCCTAGTCATGCAAGCATGTCACTTTGTTAGCTACTATGACAGTTTATCACAGATATTCTCTAAGCTACTCAGAAATCAAATTGTTAAGAGACAAGCAACATTTACTTATCTAAATACAAGAGATAGATAGGGCATCTTCAAAAACCCCTACAGATCTGCAGAATATGGCATTCAAAGATGTTATCTTAAATCAAGATTTTTTTTTTGATATCGAGACATATGAGCTCCTGACAGCACCCCCTATTCTACTCCAAGTAGAAGATAAGCATCAAAGAATTTCCAGTGTGAGATGGTTGAATTAGTGGCAAGCCTATCTCTTGACATGAAAAAACTCCTTGCTCCAACTGCAGACAGACTGCTGTCCAAAAAGGACAAAACTTGGTAGCAGGGAAGTGGACAGCCTAGCTCTGCCAAGACAGGGTAGGTAAGTCCTTCATAATTCCTGCTCTACAATCAATGTCAGTCAGAGAAATAGGACCAAAAGGCTGAAGATTGATGCTGTAACGTATGGAGAGAAAACAGGAACTATCCAGGAAGCCACTGACATGTCATTTCTTAGTTTTGGTTGATACAGCCCCTGCACTTCCTACATAATCAGGTATATTTATCCCTCTCAGGTCTCTGAGGTGGTTGAAGAATAGACAGCTAGAGTCTCATAGTTAAATTTTGAGTTGTTTAGGAATCAAGAGGGTGTTCTGGATCTAAGAAGATGTTTTTAATAGTGATGCAAGTTAGTATGAAAGCTGAGTCAGATATAGAACTTTAAACTCATGGAGATGGTTAGATGGTAGAATGTTAAAGTCAGGGACCAAATATGTATTGACTGGACATTGGGAATGTATTCTGAGCCATTTAACTCTCATAAATGTGGCGTATTTATTTCTGTTTTTTTGTATAGTATTTACTGTTTTAAGAGAAGGAACCATTTGTTGGACAGAAAGTGGAAGCTGTTAGGGGCAAGAGGGTGGAAGGGTGGGACAGGAAGGGGGAGTAGGGAAGGGATTGTGACTGAGATGTAACTTGAAGAAATAAAAAAAATATAAAAAAATAAAAGGGCCATTTAATTTTTTAAACAATGTTCTTCTGTTTCAACCTTTTAAAAAAATGCAGGAACCATTGTGACAAAAGCAATAAAATGGAAGAGCAGAAATGTTCTTATGAGATAATTACTGCCTGCTTCTTGCTTTCTCATGCCCCGTGGATTTGCTTTCAATCTGTTAGTCTGGTGAGGTCTAATGCCCAAATGAGAAAAGAAAGACACACAGTCACACATTACACAATCCACTACTATTTTCAGATCTTTGGCAAAGGGTTTTACCAAGTAAGGTTTCCTTCCCTTTCTTCTTAAAGGCATAATTAATTTAAAAGCCAAACTCTACAGGAGAGGTATTTATCTTCTAGTAGGTAATGTCATGAATATGTCTTCCATTAAGAGAATAAATATGTATTGATTGCAACTTCAATAAGCATAGAAATTGAAAGACATGGTTCAATATGGTATGTGGTTTTATGTATAATAAAAATACCATTAAGAAGGTTTAGACCCAAATATGTAATAGTATCTTTTGTCATCTAAACCAATAATGTGGTTTCTGAGAGATTTTCATTGATGTGCGGGGGAAGCAATAAATAACAAAAATGCCTGTGGTTAATACCTTATATGATCAGCATGAAACTATCATTTGGAGGTTGCCAGCATTATTAAGTATTCTATCATACTTTATATTGTCAACCAAGAGCAGCCCATTTCCTGTGGATGTCCCCTGCCCAAATGCATATTCCTAGGTAAACTATGTGTGGTAGGTATACTGTATCTCACATTTATTAAAAGAGCTGCTCCCATGTTTATCATAGAAAAAAATAACATAAAGGTAAACAACTATGTGAGACAGTTTTCCTTAAGGACTGACTCACAGATAGCATGGAAATACTATTCTGAACAATAAGAATTCATAAGTCCCATACTGGCAAATGTTCTCTGAATATGGACAATTTTCATTATGTAATACTTTGTACCAGAACCCAAGTATAATATAATGGTTATGGTGAATTTACAATGCAGATATCAGAATACTGTAAGGCTTACATGGCAGGAAATGTGAAAAAGCAGAAAGAAGACATATGTGTATAGTTGCAGTAATCTGTCAGATGTTCTACACTTGACATTAGGAAGTGGGCCAGATTTGTATGTCTAGGACAATATTGTATGAATATAATTAGATGAAATGTTGGTCAGTAAAGAATGAAATAGTCACTAGTTCTCAAGTAGTGTTAGGAGATATTGTGTTTCATGTTGGTGTTTGTTTCTTTGTTCGTTTGTTTGTTTTGCTCTGATTCATTGAGAAATACTTATTCATATGGAGAGTATCCAAAAAGACCACAGAAAAGTCATCCTCAAGAGATTTTTTTAAACAAAGAAATGAAAACAAACACATTTAAAACAACAAACACAAAACCCACTACAACCATCAAGAACAACAACATTGATTTCAAACAAAAATTCTATGTTTGTTCTCTGTATTTTGACAAGTTCTAGATTCTGTGATGGTCTCCATCTGTTGAAAAAAGATTGTTCTTTGATAAGGAGATAATAATTAAGGCAATATGTATAAAAAAAGATAAGATCAGTGTCCTACAGGAACAGTTTCTTTGATAGGTTATCCAATGGCCAGCCTTAAAGACACTGAATATGGAAAACCCACTGAATATGAACAACACTAAATGAAATCAGCAGGTTGTATTTATATATGCACACGTGTATGTATATGTGTATACATGTATATGTATATATATATATATATATATATATATATATATATATAAGTTTTATATGTATGTGTGTATGGTATAAGAGTAATAATGAAAGAAGAAGTCAGGGGGTTTAGAAGTGGTGGAGGTCACAGAAGTATTTGAAAGGAGAGCACTATGTACAGAAATGGGGTAAAAACAATACTCATGTATGAACTCCTCAAATAATAATTATAAATAAAATAAATGTTGAAAAGAATTCCATGTTCAGCAGAACACTCAAAAGTGGGAAATTAACACCTTTCCAGATATATAAAATCTGGAAAGTTCCTTCTAAATAGAAATGCCTTACAGTAAAGACTAAAGGACTTCCTTAGTTTAAATAGTATATTTAACCACAATTGAATAGATCTTTGTATATTGATACAAAATTAAAGGTAATGCTTCCTAATGGTATCATACCTAGAGATACTTAAAAATAAAATATGAAGCTCTGGCCTCTTGATACCAACCGTCTAAAACTGTTTAGGATAGTTAAGTAAAACAAACTCCTAGACATGCAAACATGTCACTTTGTTAGCTACTATGACAGTCTATCACAGATATTCTCTAAACTACTCAGTAATCAAGTTGTTAAGAGACAAGCAACATTTGCTTATCTAAATACAAGAGATGGATAGGGCATCTTCAAAAACCCCAAGACATCTGCAGAATATGGCATTCAAAGATGTGGTCTTAAATTAAGATTTTCTTTTTTTTTTATATCGAGACATATCAGCTCCTGACAGCACCCCCTATTCTACTCCAAGTAGAAGATAAGCATCGAAGAATCTGCAGAGTGAGATGGTTGAATTAGTGGCAAGCCTATCTCTTGGCATGAAAAAAACTCCTTGCTCCAACTGCAGACAGACTGCTGTCCAAAAAGGACAAATCTTGGTAGCAGGGAAGTCGACAGCCTAGCTCTGCCAAGACAGGGTATGTAAGTCCTTCATAATTCCTGATCTACAACAAATGTCTGTCAGAGAAACAGGACCCAAAGGCTGAAGACTCATGCAGGAATGTATGGAGAGAAAATGGGAACTGTCCAGGCAGTCACTGGTATGTCATTTCTTAGTTTTGGAAGCTGCAGGCCCTGCACTTCCTATATAAGCAGATATATTTATCCCTCTCAGGTCTCTGAGGTGGTTGAAGAATAGACAGCTAGAGTCTCATAGTTAAATTTTGAGTTGTTTAGGAATCAAGAGGGTGTTATAGAACTAAGAAGATACTCTTAAAATTGTGTTGCAAGTTAGTATGAATGTTGAGTCAGATATAGACCTTTAAACTCATGTAGATGGTTAGATAGTAGAATGTTAAAGTCAGGGGCCAAATATGTATAAACTGGACATTGGGAAGGTATACTGGGCCATTTAACTCTCATAAATGTGGCATATTTATATCTGTTGTTTTGTATAGTATTTACTGTTATAAGAGAAGGAACCCTCTGTTAGACTGAAAGGGGAAGCTGCTGGGGGGAAGAGGGTGGAAGGGCGGGATAGGAAGGGGGAATAGGGAAGGGTTTGTGACTGAGATGTAACTAGAAGAAAAAAATAAAGTATTTTAAAAAAAGAACATACAGGACATTTATCTGTAGCCATAAAAACATATTCAGGTCTCCTAAAATGTAAATTTAAGCATATTTGTGAATATGAGTCAATGTTACTGTAACTTATAACTCTAAGTCCATCACACATTTTCTAAAGTGCTGAAAAATCAACTGAATGAAATAAGTAAAAATTTATGCTAATGTGTAGCAAAATTGTACAAATGTCTTTGTAAAATTTATAATATACATTTGGGGATGAAACAAAGTAAAGAAAGAAAAGAAGTTTTGAGCATGCCATGTAGAAATTGCAACACTTACTAATCACTGGTAAGAAAAAAGCATGGTTCAAAACGCTGTGGAAACAGTATAATAGTTTTTAAAGAATTACATTACAGCATGGCCCAGTAATTCTACTTCTGAGTACATGCTCCAAAGAATGGAAAGCAAGGCCAAAACATGATTTACACAATCATTTTTTTCTTATATTTCACAATACTCAGAAAGATGAAAAACTCAAAATTACTTCAGTGGATGAAAGGATAAACATAAAAATGACACACATATATAATTGAATATTATTTACCAATAGAAAGTTAAAAAATGAGATACATATTGCAACTACAGCCTTAAAGGACTTTGAAGACATTGCACTATGTAATTTTAGCTATATGAACAATTACAATTATTTTATACTACTTGTCTAAGGAATTCTACTGCTGTCATAAAACACTAAAACAAAAGCAACTTGGAGAAGAAAGGATTTATCTAAGCTTAAAGTCCACATCACAAACCATCTTTGAAGAAAGTCAAAGCTGGAGCTCAAGGTAGGGATCTGTTGTTAGCAGCCATGGAAGAATGGTACTTAATTGCTTGTTCCCCATGATTTAATTATTTTTCCTTCTTTAGTACCCATACCATCAACCTAGGAGTGTCACTACCCATAGGGAGCAGGGCCTTTCTACATCAGTTATCATTAAAAAATATACTAATTTCCCACAGGCCAATCTGTTAAATTGACATAAAACAAAATTAGCAAACTGCTTATATGCAATACATAAGAGAATTATTCAGAAAAAGGGAAAGTAGAATTATAGTTATGAGTTTCTGGATAAAGTGAAGAATGGCTGCATTACAGTTCAATGGGTTCAAGATGTAGTTTATGAGGATTAACTTCTGGGGAGACACAGTGATGACTGTGTTACAATCTTTTCAAAGTGCTAATGGCACTTCCATCATTAGCTTTAAAAATGTACTATAAACTTATTATATATGTATTTGACTACATTAAAAAGAAGCCAACATTCCAGGTGTGTTGGAATATGCCTTTAAGGCCAGCAGTCAGGAGACAGAGGCAGGTGGGTCTCTGTAGGTTCTGATGTACCCTGGTTACATAGAGAATTCCAAACCAGCCAGGTTACACAGTGATACTCAGTATAATAATGCTGAAAGCAGACAATAAATAGCAACAAAATGCTTGATATATGTTAAAAAGATCATGGCTTTTATGTTTTCACAATGTGAAAATTGTATTTTTATTTGTCTGTAATATAAACATAAATTAGTAATTTGGAAAATAAAATCTACATAAGACATTTTTCAAAGAATCTGATCAATATATGTTTTCTCAAATAAGAAAATTATACTTAATTTGCTATAAATACATTAATTCTTTGTAGCTTGCTATGACTTTGTGCTTTCACATGAATGAAATTAAGTGATAGGCTTTTAATATACTGCTTCATGTAGAAGAAAAGTCTAAAAATAAAGCAAATTAAATGCAATGGAATCAAATTCATAGAAAAAGATAGTAAATTGATTAAACATGGTCTGTATAGTCAGAAAATTCCCTCACTGAATATGACATCTAAGAATAAAAGTCGATCAAGATTATTCCATTAATCTAGTTCAATTTCATGACAGAACATTTCCCTAGATATGAATTTAAGATTAAGATTAATATCCAATTTTGTGTAATTGAAATATAGAAAAGCAATAGCAGCAAAAACAAAATCTCCTAGATAGGGTAATTAATTTCTGCATAAATTATGATTAGGTCATGTTTTAAAATCTTAGAAGTTGCACAGCAAAGAGGAAATGACATTTAAGATATTATGATATAGTAGTTATGTGCTTAGGATTTATAGACAAGCTGGAATGATTTCAAATTCTATTCTGCAACTCATTAGCTACATAACCTTAGGCAAGCTAAGTAATGAGTAAATTTCAGTTCCCTTTTTCAAAATGCTAAAGGATTTCGTCCATGTAAATTACTTGGAATAATGGTTGATAAACAGAAATCACTGAAGAATATCTTATCAATATTTTCATTTAAAATTTCATTAATAAAATACAAAATGATGCATACTATATGAAAATATGATATGAGAATATAGATCAATGATTTTTTCACAAAATCAGCAACCCTGGTAATTAGATCATGGATCAACATCCCAAATATCTATGGCACCTGAAGCTTCTCTTCTTGAATCCAAAGGTCATTGTTATCTTCAACTCTAACTTCTGGAATAGACAGCAAGGATCTTGGGTAGAAGAAGCCAGGAGTGAAAGAGGAAGACCCGATGGGGTAGATAAAAGAAGATCATGCCACGTGGCCTGGAACATTGGCATAGCAAGGAAAAAGACAGCCCAGGGAATCTATGTATATATAGGGTCATACTTGGGGAATAGAATGAGCTAGCTTAGATGGGCCAAGATTGCTCAATTCAGGCCTTGGCTTGTTAAAGTCCAGTAGGTATCTGTGTGCTCATTGATAATGGTGGGTCAAGAATTAACACCACCTACATATTAAATATAATATAAATATTGGTAATAATTTAATTACTTATTTCTACACTTGTCTAGTTCCTGATTTTAGTAAAAAATGCTTTGGGTTTCTTCTATTTTGGAAGATGTGGCCTTTTCTTTATCTAAAATTTTAATCACATTTCTTTTCACATTCATTTGTTTTTCAATCTGTGCATATAATGGTTTATATTTCTTGATTTATGCATATTGAATCAAACTTTGTCTCTGGGATAAAGCTAACTGGATATACATATATAATCTGTTTTTATGTGTTCTTGGATTTGGTTTGTATTTTATTGAAAATTTTTGCAGCTATGTTAATAAGGGTTGTTGATGTATAATTTTCTTTTTTGATAGGGTTCTTTTTCTGGTTTAGATATCAGCATAATAGTGACTTTCTAGAAATGTTTCTTTAGTTTCTATTTTGCAAACTAATTTGAGAAATATTGGTGTTAGTTATTTGGATTTTTTATGTATAAAATATCTGTAGATTTTGAACTGAGTTTATTATGTCCCTAGCCTTTTTTCAGTTGGCAGATTTTAATTACTGTTTCTGTTTTACTAGGAATTTTTAGTGTTTAAATTGTGTACATCATCTTGAATATGCAAAATAAATTCAAAACTGATGCTGCAAAAATAAAATGCCTGTTCCTTATGATTTACATACCCATACTAGAAGTGTTTCAGAATTCTGTTCCTGCAATTATAAGAGGAAGTAGCAATGCACAAATCATTTTATAGCAATTATGTCTACTGTTCTTGATATAAAATAACACAAAATAGTAGTATGTTGATAACTCATTCATTGGAAAATATTGATCATTTACAGATGTCAAGGATGCTCCTGGTATGTTTTGTTGGGTCTTTGAGGGATTTTTTTCTCTATTTCCTTGCCTGCTTTAATTTTTTTTAATAATCAGAGGAGCAAATATCAATAATTAATTAGTAATTATGTTCTTATTTTTATACTTTATTTTTATTTCATGTGCATTGGTGTTTTGCCTGCCCATATGTCTGTGTGAGGATGTTAGATCTTGGGAGTTAGAGACAGTTGTAAGCTGCCATGTGGGTGCTGGGAATTGAACCCGGGTCCTCTGGAAGAACACTGGGTGCTCTTAACCACTGAGCCATCTCTCCAGCCCAGTAATTATGTTCTAAGATGACAAGTCATCATCTTTTCATAGTAGATACATTTTCCATATAGTTTAAACCATAGTATATGAATTCCAAAAGTTTTAAAGTGATTATTATTTGGAAGATCTATATCAAAGTGACCCTAGAACTTTTTTCATTCTTCCTAGAACTGCCTAGATTCTTTTTTCATTTTAAAATATGCCTTTATTAATTTGTACATTTTAAATTATAAATTATTTTTTCTGTCTTAAAATTTTTATACAATATTTGTATAAATATTTGAATAAAGTTTCTCCTTGTTCTATTCTTCCCATTTCCTCCATACCTCCCTTCCCTCTGAATCCAGTGCCATTCTGTCTTTTATTAGAAAAGATCAGGTTTCTAGGAGATAACAACCAAACATGACAAATAAAATATAATAAGATATAATCAAAACCATCGCATGGAGGGTGGATAAGGCAATCCAACAGAAGAAAAATAACCCCAGGAGTAGGCACAAGAACCAGCGACCTACTTCTTCATATACTCGCGCGTCCCATAAAAATACTAAACTGAAAGTTAAAATATGTATGCAGAGGACCTGGTGCAGATTTATGTAAGCTCTGTTCTTGCTGCTTCAGTCTTTGCTAGTATATACCAGCTTTGAGCAGTTGATTCAGCAGATCTTGTTTTCTGGTGTCCTCAATCCCCTCTGGCTATTACACTATTTCCAGAAGCCTCCCTTTATAAGGGGTTCCCTGAGCTTTGAGGGGAGGGATTGATAATGACATCACATTCAGAGCTGTGTGTTCCAAGAGGTCTCTCTGTAGTCAACATTTGCAACTTTGTGGGTTCCTTTCCTCTCTACCCTTCTTTATTGTTTGATTCTTTCCTTTCAACCCCCTAACACTAGATAGCAGAGAAAAAAAAAGATAGAGGGGAAAGGGGACACAGTTATCTTTAGAGTACTTCCTGCTGATTAGGGGTATTGAGTTTCTTGTGTCAAGTTTGATGTTTGCTGTCTGATATCTAATTTCTTTTCGTTTCTTTGTGGATGACTACTTGACAAACCACAAATTGCCAACCAGGTACCTAACTATTGAGGCTCTAACATTCACATACCTCCTGAAAAGTCCTCAGAATTCCAAACCACACACTCAAAGAAACTACCTGCAGCTGACAAGACCACGCCCCTGCCAGATACAAGGCAAACCTGAATAGTCTGCTCTGAAGCTGCCCCATATCCCTACACCTGGGATTATATATCCATATATATATATGGATATCTATATATATATATGTATATATATATATATATATATATATTCCCATAACATTTCTGTACTTTTTAAAAAGAAATCAAAATTACGAAATTCATACTACACTTTTCTCTGTATAATCTGATTGTACTTCTCTGAATTTGTTCACATCTCTTGCTGGAGGAAGCCTCTCTCATGATGGCTGAATAAGGCACCAATCTGTAAGTATAGAGAATATCATTAAGAGTCATTTTATTGTTACTTTTTTTTAAAGATCAGTCATATTTGGATTTACCCTAAGTCTCTGAGTCATCTAGTATCTGGTTCTTGATCATCAGTGTTGGATATGGTTTCTATCTTGTAGAGTAGGTATTAAGTCAAATAAAATATTGGGTGGCTCTTCCCATAAATAAAACGGAACAATTGCCCTAGTATATCTTGTAAGCAGAACAGATTGTAAGTCAAAGATTTTGTGGCTTGCTGGGTGTTTATATTTCCTTTTTTGTAGCCTGCAGAGTGTCATCCTGAACTAATGACACTAAAATACAAGCGCTATGTAGGCTCCACCTGGGCTTCTTCATATTCAGTGAATAGTGTGGATGTTATCCTCAGTGATGGGTCCACACAATCAATTTGTAGAGAGCAACACATTGTGTTAGCAATAGACTGGGTCATTTTGGTATTTCCATGGGACACCTTTGGCCAAAAACTCAACTGAATTCAACCCAGTCACATCACTGGAAGACATGTTGGGTGACACAAGATGACAAGGTAGGGCTCTGTCACCACATTATTAGGAGATCTCATCAGGATCAACTTCATGTGTTTTGGAGATTTTCCACTGTACCAGGTTTGTATGACATCCCTCAAAAGCCCCTTAATTATAGTTGTCTATCTCCCCATTCTCTCAGTCACACTATGTTCTCTCCCCACCCCAACTTATCTTTGTATTTGATTCCTCATCTGCTCCCAGTGCACCAATAAAATCTATTCCATTTCTTCCTCCAAGGGAGATCCATGTGTCCTCCTTATTCCCTTCCTCTATACTTAACCTCTCTGTCTATGGATTATAGACTGGTTATCATTTATTTAAGGATTAATATCCACATATAAGTGAATACGTACCATATTTATCTCTTTGAATGTGGGTTACCTCATTCAGGATGATTTTTACTAGTTCCATCCATTTGCCTGCAAAGTTCATGTAGCAGTTTTTTCAACAACTAAATAGTACTGCATGGTGTAAATGCACCACATTATTAAATCCATTCTTCTGCTTAGAAACATCTAGGTTGTGTGCAATTTCTGGTTATTATGAATAGAGCAGCAATAAACATTGTAGAGGAATTTTAATCCAGCAACTTGAATGCACTAGCAAGGGATCACATCCAAAACCTAGGTCTGTGTGATCCAGCTGGAATGACACATCTTTAGTCTTTCTGGCTGGAATATGGTAGACATCTTTAATCCCTCTGGCTAAAATATAGACATGACACCTTTAAAAACAACATTCGTAAAATATGTTTGAGCAAGTGTCCTTGTGGTATAATGAAATATCATTTGGTTATATAGCCAATAGTGGTATGGCTAGATATTGAGGTAGATTCATTCACAACTCTCTGAGGAACTGTCATATTGATTTCATAGTGGCTGTATAAATTTTCACTCACAATTGCAATTAATGTGTGTTCCCCATACTCTACATCTTCACCGTCATGACCTGTCATTTGTCGTATTGCTCTCAGACACACTAACATGGATACAATAGAATCTCAAAGTAGTTTTGATTTACATTTTCTTGATGGTTAAGAATGTATTTCTCAGCCTTTTGCATTTACCCAATTGAGAATTGTCTCTTTAGATCCTGTACCTTGTTTTTTTAATTGAATTGTTTTTTTTTTGATATCTAGTTCTTTATATATTTTTTAGATATTAGTCCTTCTATCAGATGTGGAGTTGGAAAAAATATTTTCATTCAGGAGGCTACCACATTGAATGGCGGTGTCCTTTATCTCACAGAAGTTTTTCAATTTCATAAGGACCCATTTATTAATTGCTGATCTTAGTGTCTGTGCTAATGGTGTTCAATAATATTCTTCTGTGCTAATGAGTTCAAGGCTGTTCCCTACTTTTTCTTCCACCAGGCTCAGTTTTTCCTTTTATTTGCTGTTTTTATTGTTGATGATGATGTTGATGAATCATTTAATCAATTTAAAGTTGAGTTTTGTGTAGGGGAATAATTATGGACCTATTTGCATTCTTCTATATTCACATGTCTAGTTTGACCAGCACATTTTGTTGAAGATGCTGTCTTTTTTCAATGTGTATTCATGGCTTCTATATTTAAAAAGTTAAGTATCCATGGCATTTGCATTTATGTCTGTCTTTCATTTGATCTCATTGATCAACATGTGTGATTTTATGACAGCATTATGTGGGTTGATCTTAACTTATACTGTAGCTCTGTAGTATAACTTAAAATTGAGAATAGTGAGAGCTCCAATAGTTCTTTTATTATTTGGCATTGTTTAACTATCTTGGCATTTTTGATTTTTCACATGTGAGTATTATCATTTCAAAGTTGGTTAAGTAATGTGTTGGACTTTTGATAGAGATTATATTAAATCTGTAGATTCTTTTAACAAGATGACCATCTTTACTATGCTAATCCTACAAATCCTTGAGCATAGGAGATCTTTCAATCTTTTCATATCTTCTTTAGTTTCTTTCTTCAAGGACTTGAAGTTTATATCATATAAGTCTTTCACTTGTTTGGTTAGAGTTACCCCAAGGTATTTTATATTCTTTGAAACTATTATAAGGAGTATTTTCCCTGAATTTTTTCTCAGCACATTTGTCATTTGTATATAGAAAGGCTACTGATGTTTGTGAGATAAACTTGTATCCAGCTACTTCGCAAAAGGTGTATATCAGCAGTAGTTCCTTGATAAAATTTTCATGGTCCATTATATATACTCTATATCATTTGCAAATAAAGATACTCTAACTTCTTCTTTTCCAATTTGTATCTCCTTGATCGTCTTCAGTTGTCTTTTTGCTCTAGCTAGTACTTCAAGCATTATATTGAATAGGCATGGAGAGAGTGGACAGCCTTGTCTTGTTCTGTATTTTAATGGAATTGCTTGTGAGTTTTTTTCATATTAAAGTAGGTGTGGGGTATTGTAAACTGCATTTATTATGTTTTGGTATGTCTCTTATTTCACTAATCTCTCTGGGACTTTTATCATGAAGGGGTGTTGGATATTGTCAAGCAGTTTTCAGCATTTAATCATATGATCATGTAGGTGATTTTAAATTTCAGTTTGTTTATATGATTGATTGCATTTACTAATTTTCATATATTGTATCTCTGGGATGAAGCCTACTTGATCATGGTGGATGATCTCTTTGATGCATTCCTGGATTCATTTTGCAAGCATTTTATTGAGTATTTTTTGCGTCTGTGTTCTTAAGAGAAATTAGTCTGAAATTCTCTTTCCTGGTTGAATCTTTGTGAGGTATAAGTATCATGGTGACATAGCCTCATGTTGTAATATTCAGGGCCTGGTGTGATAAGAGAGCTGGGCTCTAGTGGAGACATATTGCCCTGGCTATTATTGATTGTGTTTTTGCTCTAGTGTCTAGGTATCTGGGATTGGGTTGATTATAGACCTAGGTGCTAATTTTGGGATGTCTTTATTTTTGTGGGTGTTTTCTTCCTTGGTTTCTGTTTCTTTTGTGATTTTTTCTGTTAGTATGATGCCTGCACCTTGCTTGATGTCCTGTCTCTGTTCAGCTATTGTGTTTGCATGGAATGCCTGCTGGTGTTAGATGATGATATACTGGGATAAGTTAGGGGAAAATAGGTTCTGGAGAAGATTTTTATGCTCTCTTGAGGATAGGGTGAGGGGTCAGAGAACAAAGAGAGACTACAGCAGGTTGTTTTTGCTTTGTTTGTTTGGTTGGATTTGTTGTTTTGCTATGGAGCTAGGGATGAGACTGCAGAATTGGTTCTGGGTGAGAAGAGAAGCTATTTTCTTAATTTAAAACCAAAGGTCAGTTTTATTTTTAGATTTTGTAATATATTTTAGTTTTGCACTGTTAGGCTCTGATATGTTTGGCATTGTTGCTTTCGAATTTCATGTAGGTTCATGAACACATATTGAAATTTATTACATGTACAAATCTTCTGGGGGCATTGTTCTACAGTTTAGGATTCAATATACCTGTTAAGAGGGGTAAATCTAATAAATGCTACCATAATAACATGGTTCGGTTTGTATAACAAATGTCTAACAGATGGCAATCTTCACAAATGTGTTCTCCAGTTGTGGCTTACATAATTATATGTCCACTCAAATAAACAAACTTGCATTTATTTATGTTTATATTATTAATCTAATAATTTAAAATTTCCAGAAATTTGCAGAGCTATGTACATATAATCTGCTTTTGGTTCTAAAATGTAAATAGAAATCAACTATTAGACATCATTTCATAATTTCAGTCTTTTAAAATTTATATTCTCATACGCTAAGCCATATAACCCTCATAACTGTGGCCTAATTACCTCTGTTGTTTTGTATTATATTTATTATTATAAGAGAAAGAGCCATTTGTTGGACTGAAAGGGAAAACTTTAGGGGGAAATAAGATATACCTTAAACTTAAAAGAAAAAAAAAGGGAAGAGGATGGGGGATGAGGGTGGGAGGGTAGGACTGGAGGGGGGAATAGGGAGGGGACTGCGATTGAGATGTAACTAGAAGAAATAAAAAATAAAGGAAAAAAACAAAACAAAACAAAAAAATTTTATATTCTCTAACTTTTAATATTATGTTATGCAGAATAAAGTTATCTTTCATGATTTTTGTGAATTGTGCAGTTTAATAGTATAAGATGTTCTATAATATCTCACGTAATTTTATCTTCTGTGTATTATGGCAACATGATACTTATCCTTACTTTGTTTTTGTTAGATTTTGAGAAACATTATTTTGAATTAAAAATATTTAAGTTAATATTTGTGAATATATAACATAATTCGTATAGAAATGTACACACACATATACCTTGTAACATTTAGTTTTAAATCTACATATTATTTTGTGTGTATAAGTGCATTTCTTGCTTATTTCTAATTCATGCGTGAATGTACATTTTACAAAGGAAACAGTTATATTAAAAATAAATGAACCACAAAATGTCAACAGAGAAGATTATATATACATATGTATGTACATATATGATTGTCTTAAAATTGTGTTACTGAATTGAAGCAAATGATAAAATTCATTAAGGGATTTTAAAATATTTTCACACATGGTTTCAGAAGTTATGGTCTAGGGTCAGCTGGCTCCCTTGTTTGTAGGTCTGTGGCAAGAGAGAAAGTTCATGGTAGAATGCCATGATGGATGAAAGCTGTTCACCTTGTAAAACCTAAGATTCAGAGAAAGAGGAGATGGGGCAAGGAACAAGACATATCCTTCAAAAACGAACCCACCAGTGACCGATTTTTTTTAACCATCTTCATCTTCTACTTTCAATGACCTGCCATTCATATCATTATATTGTGAGGTCAGAACCCATATATGACAATCACTTCCCAATCCTGCCATCTCCATCCATATCTTGTAAAACAAGCTCTCAACCCATGAGTTTAGAGAGGGGGAAGACATTTTCTGTTCAAATAATAACAAATATGTGGTATCAATTATGGTAAAAAAAATCCATGAATAGAAAAATATCAAGAATATAATCTAGAATATCAACAACTGTGCCTAATTTCTCTTTTAATTTTCAATTTGTCAGAATTTATAATTTCTATGCTATTACATTCATATATAATGCAATATACATTTTATCTTGTATTCTTTACATATTTTCAGGATTGATATTAATATTTTCACTTTGCATTATAGCATGGAGCACAATGATTGACACAGTACATGATATTTAATGGGAAAATGTATTTTTTCATTTACTTAGTAACTTAGCATTTTGAATTAAAGTAGAAAATACATAGGCATTTCATTTGAAACAAAATTAAAAGTCTCTTGACAGTACGATAACTGATAATAATAATGAGCCTAGGGTTACAACTGTTTGTAATACATGAAATCTGTTTATACATACCATTTTTGAATTATGTAGTTCATTTGAAAATATTTATTCACAAATATCTCTGTTGTAATAATTTTCTTTTCTTTATTATGCTTATGTATTACTTCAAGTTACATCCCCATCACAGCCCCCTCCCTTCACCTTTCTCAGTCCCACCCTCCCGCCCTCTACCTACTTTCCAAACTATCCTACTCTTCTGGCTTGGGCTGTCCCCACATCTCAGCTTCTCAGTTCATCAGTCATATGAGGGCTAAGAGCTTCCTCTTGTAATGTTGGACTACATCGTAGCATCACTAAGGTTAAGTGTCCCAATAACAGGTAACAAAATCCAAGTCCATGTTCCTGTTCCTTTCAGTCTGTTAGTTGTGAGACAGTTAATCTGTGCTAAATGACTAAAGTCCAGTTATAAGTGAATACATGCTATTTGCATTTTTCTGGCTGTGGGTGAGCTCACTCAGGATGACCTTTTATAGTTCCATCCATTTGGCAGCAAATTGCATGATTTCCTTGTTTCTGATGACTGAGTAGTATTCTATTATGTAAATGTATCACCGGTTTGTTTGTTTTTTTTTTTAATCCATTCTTTGGTTGAGGGACATCTGGGTTGTTTTCAGATTCTAGCAAATATGAATAAAGCTGCTATAAGCACAGTTGAGGAGATGTCCTTGTGGTTTGCTGAGGAATCTTCTGGATGTATGCCCAGGAGTAGAATGGCTGGGTCTTGTGGTGGAGCTATTCCAAGTCTTCTAAGATATCCCCAGACTTATTTCTATAGTGGTTGTACAAATTTGCACTACCCACTAGCAATGGAGGAGTGTTCCCCTTTTTCTACAACCTTGCCAGCATGTGCCATACCACTTCTGGGTATACATCTAAATGACTCCTCACAGAATCACAGGGAATTTTCCTCATCTACGTTCATAGCAGCCTTATTTGTAATAGCTAGAAATTGGAAACAATCCAGATGTCCCTCAACGGAGAGATAGATATAAAACTGTAGTTCATCTACACAATGGAATACTACTCAACTATCAGAAACAACGAAATCATGCAATTTGCAGCCAAATGGATGGAATTAGAGAAGCTCATCCTGAGTGAGCCAACCCAGACCCAGAAGGATACATATGGCATCTATTCACTTCTAGTCGGATTTTCGCCATATAGTACAAGATAACTAAACTACAATGAATGCACTAAAAGGAGCATGACCACAGACTATTTTTTTTTTCCTGTCAATAGACACTTTGCCCTATTGATGTTGCCTTATAGACCCCCAGTGTATGAGGAGGCTCTTGGCCCTCAAATGACTGCTGAAATGGGATGAGGGACTGTTATGTAGGGACATTCCACTCCAGAGGAGTGTAATGGAAGGGATAGGGGTTAGAGGGTGGGAGGGCAGGACTGGGAGGGGCTTAAAGAGGACACTGCGATGGAGATGTAACCTGAAGTAATAAATATTTTTTAAAAAAGGGATGTTGAGCATTTCTTCAAGTATCTCTCAGCCATTAGATATTCCTCGTTTGTGAATTCCCTGTTTAGATTTGTACCCCATTTTTTGATTGGAATATTTGATTTCTTGGTGTTTAATTTCTTAAGTTCTTTATAAATTTTGTATATTAGCCTTCTGTCAGATGTGGGGTTGGTTAAGATCTTTTCCCAATCTGTAGGTTGCTGTTTTGTTCTAATGAGAGTGTTCTTTGCCTTACAGAAGCTTTCCAGTTTCATCAGGTCCCATTTATTGGTTGTTGGTCTTAGAGCCTGGGCTATTGGTGTTCTGTTCAGGAAGTTGTCACCTGCACTAGTAAGTTCGGCGTTTTTCCTCACTTTCTCTTCTATTAGATTTAGTGTGTCCACTTTTATTTAAGGTTTTTGGTCCACTTGGACTTAAGCTTTGTTACAAGGTAATGAAAATGGGTCCATTTGCATTCTTTTACATGTTGGCATCCAGTTATCTCAGCACCATTTGTTAAAGATGAATTCTTTTTTCCATTGAATGGTTTTAGTTTCTTTGTAATAAGTTAAGTGACCATAGGTGTGTGGGTTTATTTCTGGGTCTTCGATTCAATGCCATTGAACAACTGATCTCTTTTTGTACCAGTACCATGCTGTTTTTATTACTATTGCTCTGTAGTATAGCTTGAAATCTGGGATGGTGAAAATTTTTTAGTGCAGTTTTTTTTTATTGTACAAGAGTTATTTAGCTATTCTAGTTTTTAAAAAATTCCACATGAAGTTGAGAATTGTTCTTTCAAGGTCTGTAAAGAATTGTGTTCGTATTTTGATAGGAATTGCATTGAATCTGTATATTGCTTTTGTTAATATGCCCATGCTTAGTACATTGGTCCTACCTATCCATAAGCATGGGAGATCTTTCCATCTTCTGATGTCCTCTTCAATTTCTTTCTTCAAGGACTTGAAGTTCTCGTTGTATGGGTCTTTAACTTGCTTGGTTAGAGTTACCCTCAGGTATTTTATATTGTGTGTGGCTATTGTGAAGGGTGTTCTTTCCCTAATTTTTTTCTCATCCCATTTATCTTTTGTATAAAGAAGGGCTATGGATTTTTTTAAATTAATTTTTACACAGACACCTTGCTGAAGGTGTTTATCAGTTGTGGGAGTTCTCTGGTGGAATTTTTGGGGTCACTTATGTATGCTCTCATATCTTCTGCTAATAGAGATACTTTCTCTTTTTTTCTTTCCAGTTTTTATCCTGTTGATCTCCTTTAGTTGTATTATTACTCTGGATAGAACTTCAAGTACTATGTTGAAGAGATGTGGGGAGAGTGGGCATCCTTGCCTTGTCCTTGATTTTAGAAGAAATACTTTAAGTTTCTCTATATTTAATTTGATGTTGGTTACCAGCTTGCTCTATATTGCCTTTATTCTTTCTAGGTATGATCCTTGTACAAGCTCTCCCCAGGAATTTTAGCGTGAAGAGGTGTTGGATTTTAATCAAATAGTTTTTTAGCATCTAACAAGATGATCATGTTGTTTTTCTTCTTTCAGCTTGTTTATATGGTTGATTATGTTGATGGATTTTCATATGTTGGACCATCTCTGCATGCCTGCGATGGAGCCAACTTGATCATGATGCATGATACTCTTCATGTATTCTTAGATTCAGTTTTCAAGTATTTTATTGAGTATTTTTTTCTATGTTCATGATGGACATTGGTCTGAAATTCTCTTTCTTTGTTGGGTGTTTGGGTAGTTTAGGCATCAGGGTGACTGTGGCCTCATAGAATGAGTTTGGCAGTGTTCCTTCTGTTTCTATTTTGTGAAAGAGTTTGAAGTGTATTGATATTAGCTCTTTGAAGGTGTGGTAGTATTCTGTGATGAAATCATCTGGCCCTTGGGTTTTCTTTTTGTTAGAACAATTTTAATGACTGTTTCTATTTCCTTAGGGGTTACAGGACTGTTTAATTTGTTAATCTGATCTTAATTTGACTTGGGTAGGAGGAATCTAAAAATAAAATTGTCCATTTCAGTTAGGTTTTCAAATTCTGTGGAGTACAGGTTTTTGAAGTAAGACCTAATGATTCTGTGGATTTCTTCAATGTCTGTTGTTATTTCTCCATTTTCATTTATGATTTTGTTGATTTGGTTATTTTAAGGGTTTGTCTACTTTGTTGATTTTCTCAAAGAACCAAATCTTTTTTAAAAAAATTACTTATTTATTGCTTCAGGTTATATCTCCATCATACTGTCCTCTTTTCACCCCTCCCAGTCCTGCCCTCCCACCCTCTACCCCCAACCCTTCCATCCCACTCCTCTGGAGTGGAGTGTCCCTACCTAACAGTGCCCCTCAGTTCAGCAGTCATATGAGAGCCAAGAGGGTCTTCATACACTGGGGGCTTACAAAGCAGCACCATTAGGGAAAAGTGTCTCATTGACACAGAGAAAAAGAAAAAAGTATATGTCCATGTTCCCTTTGGTGCGCTGGTTGTAGTATACGTATCATGTACTATATAGTTAAAATCAGACTATAAGTGAATAAAATGCCATGCACATCCTTCTGAGTCTGTGTTAGCTCACTCAGGATGAGTTTCTCTAGTTGATCCATTTGGCTGCAAATTGCATAATTTCATTGTTTCTGATAGCTGAGTAGTATTCCATTGTTTAAATGTATCACAGTTTTTTAATCCATTCTTCAGTTGAGGGACATCTGTGTTGTTTCCAGTTTCTGGCAATTACAAATAAGACTGATATGAACACAGATGAGGAAACTTCCTTGTGATTCGGTGAGGATTCATTTGGATGTATACCCAGAAGTGGTATGGCTGGGTCCAGAGGCAGAGCTATTCCAAGTTTTCTAAGATATCGCCAGACTGACCTCCATAGTGGTTGCACAAGCCTGCACTCCCACCAGCAATGAAGAAGGGTTCTCCTTTCTCCACACTCTCGCCAGCATGTGCTGTCATTTGAGCTTTTGATCTTAGCCATTCTGAGAGGTGTGAGATAGAATCTTAGAGTCCTCTTGAGTTGCATTTCTTTGATGATTAAGGAAGCTGAGCATTTCTTCAAGTGTCTCTCAGCCTTTAGGAATTCCTATTTTGTGATTTCTCTGTTTAGTTCTTTTCCCCATTTTTTGATTGGATTATTTGGTTTCCTGTCATTTAATTTTTTGAGTCTTTGTAAATTTTGGATTTTTGCCCTTCTTTATACAGCAAATAAATGGGCTGTGAAAGAAATAAGGGAAACAACTCCCTTCACAATAGCCACAAACAATATAAAATACCTGGGGGTAACTCTAACCACCAAGAAAGTAAAGGCCCTGTACAACAAGAACTTCAAGGCCTTGAAGAAAGAAATTGAAGAGGCCATCAGAAGATGGAAAGATCTCCCATGCTCATGGATAGGTAGGATCAACATAATAAAATTGACCACCCTACCAAAAGCAGTATACAGATTAAATGAAATTCTTATCAAAATACCAATACAATTCTTTTTAGACTTGGAAAAAGCTATTCTTAATTTTGTATGGAACAGCAAAAATACAGAATTGCTAAATCAATCGTGTACAATAAAAACATTTGGGAGTATCACCATCCCAGATTTCAAGCTATACTACAGATCAAGAGTAATAAGAACAGCATGGTACTGGTATAGAAACAGACCAGTGGACCAATGGAATCGAATTGAAGATGTAGAAATGAATCCACACACCTATTGTCACTTAATTTTTGACAAAGAGGCCAAAACCATACAATGGAAAAAGGACAGCATCTTCAACAAATGGTGCTGGTCCAACTGGATGTCCACATGTAAAAGAATGAAATTAGACCCATACTTATCACCTTGTACAAAGCTTAAGTCCAAGTGGATCAAAGACCTTAACATAAGGTGTGAGACATTAAATCTACTAGAAGAAAAAGACAGAGAAACCCTTGAACTCATTGGCACAGGTGACAACTTCCTGAGCAGAACACCAACAGCTCAGGACCTAAGAACAACAAGCAATAAATGGGTCCTCAAGAAACTGAAAAGCTTCTGCAAGGCAAAAGACACTGTCATTTGAACAAAAGGGCTGCCCCATGTCTGACAGAGGGCTATATCCAAAGAACCAACTCTTGGTTTCATCGATTTCTTTTTATTGTTCTTTTTGTTTCTAAGTTGTTCATTTCAGCATTGAGTTTGATGATTTTCTGCAATCTGCTCCTGTTAGGAATATTTGCTCTTTTTTCCCTAATGCTTCCAGTTCTGCTGTTACATTGCTATATGAGCTGTCACAATTTTCTTTTTGAAGGCACTTAGTGCTATGATCTTTCCTTGTAACACTGCTTTCATTGTGTCCCACAGGTTTGGGTATGTTGTGTCTTCATTTTTGTTGGATTTTAGGAAGTCTTTTATTTCCTTCTTTATTTGTTCCCTGACTCCGTGGTCATTGAGTAGAGAATTGTTCATTTTCTATGAATGTGTAGACTTTTTGTTATTTCTGATGTTGTTGAAGTTCAGCTTATTTCATGGTAGTCTGATTAAATACAAGGGGTTATTTCAATTTTCTTGTATCTGTTGAAGCTTACTTTGTGTCTGATTATATGGTCAGTTTTGGATGAGGTTCCATGAGGTGCTGAAAAGAAAATATATTGTTTTGTATTTGGGTAAAATGTGCTGTTGAAATTTGTTAGGTTCATTTGGTTAATGACCTCTGTTAGTCTCATTATTTCTCTGTTTAGTTTCTGTCTCAATGACATGTCCATTGGTGTGAGTGGGGTACTTAAGTGATGTCACTAAATTGGAGTCATCACTAAATTGTGGAATCAAGCTTCAGACCATCTCACAAGATTCCAGAGCCTAAGAGATCTCTATGCCTTGCTACTTCATTGTATCATTTTATATGTGGAATGTAGATTTGATCAACTATATTTGTAAGTATGTTACATGTAGCTGTTTCCAAATCAATTATATTGCATAAACTAGTGAATACCCCAGTTGGTGCATATCCCTAAAAGAAACACCAGATCTGCCTGAACCAAGACGAACTCTCATAGTCACTTGGCTCTGTGTAGGAGCTCCAAGCTCCTTGAAGTTGCCGAACCCAGAACCAAAAGATTAACTAAAAGAGCTGGGAACCTTTTGCTGCATAACAGAGTTAGAGCTACCCTTATCTTTCCTTCATGCTTAGCTAAGAGAGCTGAGACTTGGCCATGAAAATAAACTTTTCTCCTTACTCTCCAGCCTGACAGTACATCCTGAAGTTATGGATCTCCTGGTCCGTGTTCCACCGTTTTCTGCCCAGACCAACCTAGCCCTGGCCTTGCAGTGGAAGAGAGTGCATTTCTGACTTGATATGGGACAAGGCTGGTATTCCCCACTTGAAGCAGAATGACATCATTTCCTGCTAGCCACAGAAAGGAATATATGAATATATTTTACCTTAGCTTTTAGTTCTAATGAGTTTGATCAAACATTTAAAGTAATATGTTTTTCCTCTCAGTTCACCTTTGTACACTTGTGACTGAGCCTCTTGGCATAGACCCAGGGTTCCTATAGTTCTTTATTGACACTATCCTTGGCCTTCTCCCTAATAAGAAGTAGGATCATCAACAAAAAGTCAAACTAAAATAAATCTTAAAATGAAAAACTCAGGAACTCAAAAGAAAACCTGACCAACAGAATGAAAGACATAGAAGATAGAAGGTCAGGTTTTGAATACAATGTAGAAGAAATGGATAGCTCAGTCAAAGAAAAAAAATTAAATGTAAAATAACATAGAGACATAAAACTTCACAAGAATCTGGGACACCATGAAGGAACCAAACCTATAAATAGGTAGAGAAGGGGTTAAAACCTAGGTCAAAATCATACAAAATATATGCATATTTTAATTATAGAAAAATATCCCAAAAGTAGTAAAAAAAAAGTGCTCACGAAGGTGCAAGAGGGATACCAAACACCAAAACGACAGGACAAAAGAAGAAACCCCCTACAACACAGAATAAGCAGTACACTAAATACACAGAACAAAGAAAGGATGGTAAAAATTTCAAGGAGAAACAAGTTTCATATAAAGGGAGGCCCATTAAAATAGTACTTGATTTTTTTAGTGGAAACTGAAAGACAGAAGTTCTATAAACATTCAGTTGTTTTATGAATATCAAAAGACCACAAATACCAGCCCAGACTACCATACCCACTTATTTCTCACATAATTCTTGGGCATGAGAAAAAAACAAAACCAACTCGTTTAGATTTTTTATTACATTCATTTATTTAATGCATTTCTGTTCATGAATGTGTGTGTGTGTGTGTGTGTGTGTGTGTGTGTGTGTGTGTGTGTGTGTATCATATATGACAGTATGCATGTGGAAGGAATAGGATACCTTGAGGGAGTCACATTTCTCCTAAGATCACGGTTATTAAAGGAATTGAACTGAGGTCCAAATGTAGAAATAATATTAATTAAATTAGTTTGGGCACCATTTGTAGAAACAATTAAATTATTTTTCAGTAATTTATTTTTTATTTCTTAAAGTTACATCTCAATCACAATCTCCTCCCTACTCCCTCCTCCAGTCCCACCATCCCACCCTCTTCCCCCTCAAGCCACATCCACTTCCCTTATTTTTTTAAGTTTAAGGTACATCTTTTTCCTCCCAACAGCTCCCCCTTTCAGTCCAACAAATGGTTCTTTCTCTTATGACAATAAATACAATACAAAACAACAGAAATAAATAGGCCACAATTATGAGAGTTATATGGCTTAGCATACATTGCCATTGTCCAGTCCATATGTATTTAGCACCTGACTTTAACCTTCTACTATATAACCATCTCCATGAGTTTAAAGTTCTATATCTAACTCAGCTTTCATACTAACTTGCATCACAATTTTAAAACATCTTCTTAGATCCAGAACAACTTCTTGATTCCTAAACAACTCAAAATTTAACTATGAGACTCTATCTGTCTATTCTTCAACCACCTCAAAGACCTGAGAGGGATGAATATATCTGATTATATAGGAAGTGCAGGGCCTGCAGCTTCCAAAACTAAGAAATGACATACCAGTGGCTGCCTGGACAGCTCCCATTTTCTCTCCATATATTACAGCATCAATCTTCAGCCATTTTGGCCCCATTTCTCTGACAGACATTGATTGTAAAGCAGGAATTATGAAGGACTTGCCTACCCTGTCTTGGCAGAGCTAGGCTGTCCACTTACCTGCTTCCAAGTTTTGTCCTTTTTGGACAGCATTCTGTCTACAGTTGAAGCAAGGGGTTTTTCTTGCCAAGAGATAGGCTTGCCACTAATTCAACCATCACCCACAGGAGATTCTTCGATGCTCATCTTCTACTTGGAGTAGAATAGGGGTGCTGTCAGGAGCTGGCATGTCTTGATATAAAAAAAAAATCTTAAGTTAAAAAACATCTTTGAATGCCATGTTCTGCAGATCTCTTGAGGTTTTTGAAGACGCCCTATCTATCTCTCATATTTAGATAAGCAAAAGTTGCTTGTCTCTTAGCAACTTGATTTCTGATTAGCTTCGAAAATAACTGTGATAGACTGTCATAGTATCTAACAAAATGACAAGCTTGCATGACTATTAGCTTGCATTTCTTAATTATCCTAAACAGTTTATGACAGTTGGTATCAAAAGGCCGAAAATTCACATTGCATTTTTAAGCATTACTAGGTACAATATCTTTAAAAAGTGTTACCCTTAATTTTGTATCAATATACAAAGATCAATACCAGTGTGGCCAAATATAATCTTAATTTTGTATCAATATGCAAAGATCAATACCTATATAGCCCAATACAATCTTAATTTTGCATTAATATGAAAAGCTCAATAGCAATTTAGAAAAATATAATAATTTTGTATCAATATACCAACATATAAGGTCATATTCAATAATCTGTCCTTTTTTTCTTGATCTTTCCTATATTATGTCTATGTCCTGTTTTTTCTCAAGTCTGTTCACTCCTACATAGGAGAGAAAGAAGGATACAGAAAAGGAAAAGAGAGAAGTCCCTGGGTCTAACCTCCAATGACCAAAGAGGGGGGGAACACCCTTCCCACCTTCTGGGGATGGGACACTGCTTCCTTAAAATAACTTCCTGATGATTTGGACATAGTAAACCTGTTTGGGGCCCAAATAGGAATGGAAAAATGGTTAAAAATGCTAATAGAATCATTTCACGTTCAGTCCTTTTGTGCTCAGCTATTTAAATGTTGTAAAAAGTTCATAGACAGAAGCTGAACTTCAGGGCTTTACTGGATTTCTGGCTGGAACAGTCTGTGGAGCTGAACAATCTTGGCGATTTTCAGTTGTTTTGGTTGTAGACTTTTGAGGAAACAGGTATTTAGAAAGTCTGCAAGCCTGGATCGTCTGGGCCACTTATCTTCTTTGGTGTCTGATCTGTTTTCTTCTGAGGTTTCTGTTGTCCAGTTGTCCCTGGATTCCTTGGATGGATGCTTTAAATCTCCTGGAGTGATAAGAACAGAGCCCTGCCCTAATTCTAACTCTGGGACACTACCTTTTTTGGGGAGGGGTCAGGTAATATTTTTCCTGGAGCAAATTTGTTTTTTTGACAATATATAAAATATTATCTTTCAATTCGGATTAAAGAAGAAATTATTTGGTATTTTGTAGCTAAACAAACCTTTAGTGTATATATTTTGAGATCTCAAAGGACAATTTGTTTGAATTTCAGCATGCCTTTTGTAAGGAGGTTTTAAACTTAAATCCTTCCAAATCCTATGTGCCTTTCTCTGCATTCTAAGTATTGGGATCAAAGACATGTGGTTCCCAACTGATGGGATTAAAGATATGCTCCACCACCCCTAGATCAAAGTTTTTCTCTATTTAGAGCTTGTTTTGTGTCAGCCTGACTTTGAGCTCTGAGATCTGCCTCTTTCTGTCTCTAATGTGTTGGGATTAAGAGTGTATTCTTCTCAAATGATGGGAATAAGGGTGTGCACCATCACGACCCTGTTCCTCGTAACTCTAGAATTTATAAGACAACTAACTCTATAGTGATCCTCCTGTCTCTGCTGGAGTTAAAGGGATGGGCTAACACCACACATTTCATGTTTCTTACCTTAGCTCCAAGTTTTTTCAATTCTTGGAGGTTCAGAAAACCATGTTGAACAGCAGTAACCTTTAATTTATTTACAGTATTTTAAACCTGTTACTTGCTTTTTAATGCCAAATCATGAAAATCCTCTACATATACAAAAAACAAACAAACCAAAAAAATATTTTAAGCTGCTATCAAGTTTGTGTAATCTATGTGGCCACCTGCAGTCTAACATTCTCATCTGAAATTAAGGCCATTTTCCTTTCATGCCAGTAAGGCAAGTATACCTTTGGTAAATTATAGTTTGAAAATTTTATATTGTATTTTTATTATATTTTTAAGCTTATTAACACTTTTCTTAAAAAAGTATTATTTACATGTAGAATAGTTTCCTCCCTCCTCCCCTCCTGGCTCTTCCCTTCCTCCCTCCTTCCCTCCCTCCTTCCCTCCCGCCCTTCCTCCCACCCTCCTTGTTCCTCTACTTGGTACTCTCTTTCTCGTCAGATGAGGTGGGCCCTCACATATCATACTCCCTCAGATCTTGCATCATTTGAGGTCCAAGAGTTTCAACTTGTACTGGAGCTTGATAAGGCACATCTAGGGTATGGTGTTCCAGGAACATGCAGCAGATTCCATGACTCACTGGTAAGTAAAATTTTTCCTAGGATAGATATGCTAGGTTCCTATCTATTTTTGTGTGTGTTGTAGGGTAGTTATCGTGTGATGTATGGTTAATATCAATTTATAAGGGAATACATAACATGTATATCTTTCTGGGACTGTGTCAGCTCACTTAGGATGAGCTTTTCTAGCTCCATCCATTTGGTTTCGAACTGCATGATTTCCTCATTTCTGATAGCTGTGTAGTATTCAATTGTGTAAATGTACCACAGGTTTTTTTTTTTTTTTTTTTAATCCATTCTTCAGTTGAAGGACATCTGGTTTGCTTTCAGTTTCTGGCTATTACAAATAAAGCTTCTATGAACATTGCTGAGGCAATGTCTTTGTGATTTTGTTTCGAATCTTTTGGATATATGCTTAAGTGGTGTATGGCTGGGTCTTGAGGTAGAACTATTCCCAATTTTCTAAGATATCTCCAGATTGATTTCCAAAGTGGTTGCACAAGTTTGCAGTCCCACCAGCAATGTGGGAGTGTTCCCCTTTCTCCACATCCTCGCCAACATGTGCTATCATTTGAGTTTTTGATCTTAACCATTCTGACAGGTGTGAGATGGAATCTCAGAGATTTTAAGTTACACTTCCCTGATGACCAAAGATGTTGAACATTTCCTTAAATGCCTCTCGGCCTTTAGAGATTCCTCTTCTGTGAATTCTCGGTTTAGCTCTGTACCCCATTTATTGATGGGGTTATTTGATTTTTTGGTATTTATTTTCTTCAGTTCTTTATATATTTTGGATATTATCCCTCTGTCGGATGTTGGGTTGGTGAAGATCCTTTCCCAGTCTGTAGGCTGCTGTTTTGTTCTATGGACAGTGTGCTTTGCCTAACAGAAGCTTTTCAATTTTATAAGGTCCCATTTATTGATTGTTTTAGTGCCTGGGCTATTGGTGTTCTATTCAGGAAGTTGCTACCAATGCCAATGAGTTCAAGGCTTTTCCCCACTTTCTCTTCTGTTAATGTGTCCTGATTTATGTTGAGGTCCTTGATCCACTTAGACTTAAGTTTTGTACAGGGTGATAAGTATGGATTTATTTGCATTCTTCTACATGTTGACATCCAGTTAGAGCAGCACCATTTATTGAAGATGCTTTCCTTTTCCCATTATGTTTTTGCCTTCTTTATCAAAAATTAAGTGACCGTAGGTGTGTGTTTATTTCTGGATCTTCAATTCGATTCCATTGGTCAACTGGTCTGTTTCTATACCAGTAACATGCTGTTTTATTACTATTGCCCTGTAGTACAACTTGAAATACGGGATGGTGATACCTCCAGATGTTCTGTTATTGTACATGATTGATTTAGCTATTCTGGGTCTTTTGTTATTCCATATGAAGTTGAGAATTGTTTTTTTCTACATCTGTAAAAAAAATTGAGTTGGTATTTGGATAGAAATCGCATTGAATCTGTACATTTCTTTTGGTAAAATGGCCGTTTTTATTATGTTGATCCTTCCTATCCATGAGCAAGGGAGATCTTTCCATCTTCTGATATCTTCTTCAATTTCTTTCTTCAGGGACTTGAAGTTCTTATCATACAGGTCTTTCACTTGCTTGGTTAGAATTACCCTCAGGTATTTAATATTATTTGTGGCTATTGTGAAGGATGTTGATTCCATTATTTCTTTCTCAGACCATTTATCTTTTGTGTAAAGAAGGGCTACTGATTTTTTTGAATTGATTTTGTATCCAGCCACCTTGCTGAAGGAGTTTATCAGCTGTAGGAGTTCTCTGGTGGAATTTTTGGGGTCACTTATGTATACTATCATATCATCTGCAAATAGGGATACTTTGACTTCTTCCTTTCCAATGTGTATCCCCTTGATCTCCTTTTGTTGTCTTATTGCTCTAACTAAAACTTCAAGTACTATGTTGAAGAGATATGGAGAGAGTGGGCAGCCTTGCCTTGTCCCTGATTTTAGAGGAAATGCATTATGTTTGTCTCCATTTAATTTGATGTTGGCTATTGGCTTGCTGTAAATTGCCTTTATTATGTTTAAGTGTGGTCTTTGTATGCATGATCTCTCTAAGACCTTTAAAATGAAGGGGTTCTGTATTTTGTCAAAAGCTTTTTCAGCGTCCAATGAGATGATCATGTGGTTCTTTTCTTTCAGTTTGTTTATGTGGTTGATTACATTGATGGATTTTATAATGTTGAATGACCACTGCATCCCTGGGATGAAGCCTACTTAATCATGATGTATGATAATTTTGATGTGATCTTGGATCCGGTTGGCAAGTATTTTATAAAGTATCTTTGCATCCATGTTCACAAGGGAAATTGGTCTGGAATTTTTTCTCCATTGGGTCTTTGTGAGGTTTAGGTATCAGGGTGACTGTGGCCTCATAGAATGTGTTTGGCAGTATTCCTTTTGTTTCTATGTTGTGGAAGAGTTTGAAGAATATTGGTGTTAGCTCTTCTTTGAATGTCTGGTAGAATTCTGTGCTGAAACCATCTGGGCCTGGGCTTTTTTTTTTTTTTTTTTTTTTTTGGTTGGAAGACTTCTAATGACTTCTTCTATTTCCTTAAGAGTTATAGGACTCTTTAATTTGTTTACCTGTTCTTGATTTAACCTTGGTAGGTGGAACATATCAACAAAATCATCCATTTCATTTAGATTTTCCAGTTTTGTGGAGTACAAGTTTTTGAAGTAGGACCTAATGATTCCTTGGATTTCCTCAATGTCTGTTGTTATTTCCCCCTTCTCATTACTGCTTTTGTTGATTTGGGTATTTTCTCTCTGACTTTCAGTTAGTTTAGGTAAGGGATTGTCTATTTTGTTTGTTATTTTCTCAAAGAACCAACTTTTGGTTTTGTCGATTCTTTGTATTGTTCTTTTTATTTCTAAGTTGTTGATTTCAGCCCTGAGTTTGATAATTTCCTCTTGTCTGCTCCTCTTGGGAGTGTTTATTTCTTTTTGTTCTAGCTCTTTCAGGTATGCTTTTAGGTGGCTAGTATAGGAACTCTCCAGTTTCTTTTTGAAGGCACTTAGTGCTATAAACTTTCCTCTTAGCACTGCTTTCAATGTGTCCCATAAGTTTGGGTATGTTGTGCCTTCATTTTCATTGAGTTCGAAGAAGATTTTAATTTCGTTTTTTATTTCTTCCCTGACCCAGAGGTCATTGAGGTTCAGTTTCCATGTTTTTGCAGCCTCTATGTTGTTTTTGTTATTGTTGAAGTCTAGTTTTATTCCATGATGGTCTGATAAGTTACAAGGGGTGATTTCAATTTTCCTGTATTTGTTGAAGCTTGCTTTGTGACCGACTATATGGTCGATTTTGGAGAAGGTTCCTTGAGGTGCCGAGAAGAAAGTGTATTCCTTTGTTTTGGGGTGAAACGTTCTGTAGATATCAATTAGGTCCATTGATTCATGACATCTGTGAATCATTATTTCTCTGTTTGGTTTCTGCATTGTTGATCTGTCCAGTGGTGAGAGTGGTGTGTTGAAGTCTCCCACTCTTAATGTTTGAGGTTCAATGTGGGATTTGAGCTTCAGTAGCATTTCTTTAATGAATGTGGGTGGTCTTACATTTGGGGCATAGATGTTCAGTGTTGAGATTTCATTTTGGTGTATTTTTCCTTTGATGAGTATGTAGTGTCCTTCCCCATCTCTTTTGATTAATGTTGGTTGAAAGTCTGATTTGTTGCATAGAGAATTGCCACTCCAGGTTTTTTCTTGGGTCCATTTGATTGTTATATCTTTTTCCAGCCCTTTACTTAGAGATAATGTCTGTCTATTTTGCTGAGGTGTGTTTCTTGTAAGCAGCAGAATGTGGGATTCTGTTTTCGCATCCATTCTGCTAGCCTGTGCCTTTTTGTTGGGGAATTGAGTCCATTGATGTTGAAAGATATTAATGACCAGTGATTGTTACTTCTTGCCATCTTAATGTTGGTGGAAATAGTGTGTGAGTGAGCTTCTCTTCTTTTGGTTTTGCTACAGGCATGCTATTTGCTTCCTGTGCTTTCTTGTGTGTAGTTAACCTCTTTGGGTTGGAGTTTTCCTTCCAACATCTTCTGTAGAGCTGGATTTGTGTATAGATATTGTTTGAATTTAGCTTTGTCATGGAATATCTTGTTTTCTCCATCTATGTTGATTGACAGTTTTGTAGGGAATAGTAGTCTGGCCTGGCATTTGTGGTTTTTTAGGGTCTGCAAGACATCTATCCAGTCCCTTCTGGCTTTTAGATTCTCTGAAGAAAATCAGGTGTGATTCTGATAGGTATGCCATTATAAGTTACTTGACCCTTTTCCCTACCAGCTTTTAATATTCTTTCTTTGTTCTGTACATTTAGTGTTTTGATTATTGTGTGGCGGGAAGATTTTATTTTCTGGTCTAATCTATTTGGAGTTCTGTAAGCTTCTTTTACAGTTATAGGCATTTCGTTTTTTAGATTTGAGAAATTCTCTTCAATGATTTTTTTGAAGATATTTTCTGGTCCATGGAGGTGGGACTCTTCTCTTTCTTCTATTCCTATTATTCTGAGATTTTGTCTTTTCATCGTGTCCTTGATTTTCTGAAGGTTTTGTGTCAGGACTTTTTAGATTTGACATTTTATTTGACAGATGTATCAATTTCTTCAATTTTATCCTCTGAGCCTGAAATTCTTTCTTCCATCTCTTATATTCTATTGGTGATGCTAGTGTCTGTAGTTCCTATTCTTTTCTTAAGGTTTTCCAGTTGTATGGATGTCTTGGATTGGATTTTCTTCATTGCTTCAATTTCCCTTTACAGGTCTTTCATTCCTTTAAGCGCTTTATTCATTTCCATCACTTCCTTTGCAGTACTTTGTTGTTGCTCTCTGAGGTATTTGATTTCCTCCCTTAGGCTTTATTTGCACTTGTGGTGCGGATGTTTTTCTCTCTTGGGTGTACAGGTCTGTGTGAAGGCTGGATATCAGGCAGACAGGAGGGCTGCTCATCTGTGGCTGGAGCCGTGGGCTGGATCCACTCCTGGGTTAGATCTGCTGTAGCTGAAGCTCCTCTCCAGACTGGTGACTGAGCTAATTGATCTCAGGGTGGTGTTCCCGGGAACTGTGTGAGCTGTTTTACCTGGTGACCAGTCTCAGTGTTCGCTGCATGAATTCAGACACCGTCTGTGTTTCACAGTCGGCTAGGGGACCCCACATTCACTCCACAGTGACTAATCTCATTCACCTACTACTCAGATGCACTGCTCTATGGTTGGCGCCATCTTGGATCTTGCCAGCAAAATTAATTAAATTATTAACAAGTATTTATATTATTGTTAATTGATTGGAGGTTCTTAAACCACCATTATAAATGAGCACACACAGACACCACGTGGATTTTAACAAGCCTTGGCCTGAATTGTGCAATCCTAGCCCATCTAAGCTAGCTCGTAATTCTATTACCCAAATATGACCCCATATATACATACGTACCCTTGGACTGCCATTCTGCATGATATGCTGATGTTCCTGGCCATGTGGAATGAGGTTCTTTTTTCTAACCCATGGTGTGTTTCCTTCTTCCTGCTGCTCCTGGCTGGAATGAATTAATCCTCGGTCTAAAGCACAGGTTTCCTGTTCTAATCTCAGGAAGTCCCACCTTTCTCTGTCTTTGCACAATCTCAGGCCTCGGCATTTTATTTAACCAATCGGAGTCAATGTAAGTAACAGACAGAAAGCAGGACCAATTAATTAACATTTAGAATGCTTAACACTACACCATCATTTCCCTCCTTTTGTCTAAAAAAGCTATTTTTTTAACTCATATAGTAAAAACAATAAGAACAAATATGAAACAATCACGAAAACCATATATAAAAGTTATGCACATAATGTTTAGCCTATTTGTATCAGCCAATCTTGAAGAATAAAAAAATCATCTATCTTGGTGTGTCTAAAGTTCTGAACCTAAATAATTTCTATCATATCCTATATTTATAAACCTAAAGGTTTTATTTAGACTTGAAAATATCCTTTTAAATCCTAAACAACTCAAGTTCAATTGAAATTTAATAACTATTATGTCTTCAACCCCATCAAAGACATAAGAAGGGTTAAAGTTATTATTTGAGTAAGTAAGAAGCGAGGAGAGTAGCTTCCAAAAAAATATGCCAGTTTGTAGCCTAGAGAGTCCCAAATATCTCTCGATATCATTGGAGCATAATCTTCAGCCTTCTGGCCAAGCATTTTTTACAGACTAAATTGTGGAGCAGGAAATAAGAATTTTCCCATTCTGTCTCTGCATAATCAGGACATCAACTTACCTGCATTTTTGCTCTGGTATATCTTTGGACTGTATATAGTCTGTTGAGAGAGCAGGGGCACTTTTACCCAATAGGATTTATCTCCTGATGGGAGAGTTCTTTTTGAGGAATTATCTCCTAATGGGATATTTCTTTTTGATGTTCATTGTCTTCTTCCAAGTCATATGGGAGCTGTCAGGAACTGACTGTCTTCAGTCAAACTATTCTTAAAATAATAAAAAAATCTTTAACTGTCATTTTCTGTATGCCTCTGAGGGTTTTGAAGACATCTATTTTAATTATAAATCTTTCATCTATCTATGAACAAACAAACTGTATATTTTTAACCATTTACTATCTGTTTAACATATTAAGACTATTTTGTGATAAAGTAACACTAGTATTTGACATGACCAAAAGCTCAACTGACCAGTCAACTTGTACTATCCAGACTCCTAAATAGGTTTCAATAGCAACTCATAAAAGGATCGCAAGTAAACCTGTACTTTTAAATGATTTGTATAGGCACAATATCTTATAGAAGTTGAAATATACATAATATGTGTCTAAATATAAAATTCTATACCAATGAATCAAAATTTAACCTTATTTCTGTATCAATATACAAAATTCTATTCCAATGTAAAGAAAGATAACCCTATTTGAGAATAACAATGGTTTTGAGTTTCAGAGCAGATTCAATAATCTATACTTATATCTTATCATTTCTATATTATATAAATATATTCCCCCTCTTTTTCTTTTCAAGTCTTTTACCCCTATATAAGAAAGAAGGATAGAGAAAAGAAAAAGAGATCTTCAAGTCTAACTTTCTATACCTTGCTAAACAAGACTATATTAACAATATTTATAACACACTAAATAACCAAAGAATCATCTACCCCACTTTTTGGGAATGGGACGCTGCTCTCTTTAAACTGCTTCCTGCTGAATTGGGACACAGAAAACCTGTTTGGGGGCCCAAGTAAAATGGAAAAAAAATGGTTAATTTTAACATTTTTTGTCCAGTCTCTATATGCTCAACAATTCCATGTCCTGAGCAGTTTGTAGTTTGAAGCTGGACTTTGGGTAAGAAAGTTCAAGGCTTGATTGAAGTCCTATCTGGAACAGTCTTTCAGATTGGGACATCTCAGCAAGCTGTTTGAAGTTTTTCTTGATGCAGATTTTTGAGGAAATAGCTATTGAGGCTGTCTATGAGGCTGGATCATTTGGGTTACTTGTCTTGTCTTCTTTGTCCTGAATATATATAATTTATCACAAGTAACATATAGTTCTGCAATTACCAAAATGCATTGGATGTGCTGTATGCACAAATCAATTAAGGAATATTTTTTCTCTTCTTTGTTTGACCAGAAGAAAGACATTTGTAAGTCTCCATTCATGCCACATGAAAGGATTGCATGCAGTAGTATTACACACACACACACACACACACACACACACACACACATATAATATAATCTGTTATATATATAATCTATTTTAAATTGAAAATATAGCATATGACTGTATGAAGTTTAAGTATTCTCTACAGTTGACATAAATTTATTAATTGATTAAAGCAGGTTTATTCTGTGTTGTTCTGGCTTTTGGTAGACTAGGTTGGCCTCAAACTCAAAAGGAACCAATCTGTCTCTGTCTTTGTCTCCCACGTTTTGGGATCAAAGGTATGCATTTATGTATTTTTTATTTCCTTTTCTCCTTTCTTCAGAGATTTAATTTCTATGTGGATATATCTATCCTTATTGAGACAGGATTTCACTTTGAAGTTTGTGCTGTTTTGGTTTTTCTCTGTCTAGCACTGTAAATTAGATTGGCCTAGAACACACAAAGAACCTGATCTTTTTCCTTGTCTCCCAAGATTGAGATCAAGGTATGAATTTAAATAATTGAATTAACCTTATTAAACAATAATATTAATTAAAACATTTTGTATTAGTTTGAGTTCCAGTTCTCCTATGGAAACCCCATTCTTAAGGAGATTGGTTTAAAATAGCATGATATGCTATTTTATGTTAAATTTTCTTAACTGTTGTCTCTGGGAGGTATGCTATTTGCATGTTCTTCCCAAGTCTAACTCTGGGTCCTTACATTTATTAACAGAATATATTTCTTTCTCTCTCTCTCTGCTTTTTTTTTTTTCCGAATCAGGATTTCTCTGTGTATCCTTGTCCTGGACTCACTTTGTAGACCAGGGTAGCCTTAAACTCACAGAGATTAGCCTGCCTCTTCCTTCCAAGTTCTGGGGTTAAAGGTGTGCACCACCACACCCTGCAATTATCATATCTCTTTTAGGGGCAAAATGTCTCTTGAAACCAGTTCTCCAGTGGGACCTCCACACCTAAGGAGACTGGCTTGTGACCCCTTTCTATTAAAATTATTTGTATTTATCCATTAAATCAGTAAAGGCATTATTAAATTTAATATCAAGGAAAAACTGTGTCATTTTTGAATTCTAGACTGTCTTTTGTAAGCAGCTTTATTTTATCAGCAGGGTTCCCTCCCTGCCTTCATTGTTTAAACCAGGCTGGTCTAGAATTCAGAGATCTGCCTGTTTCTTCCTCTAGTGTGATGGGATTAAGGGACTAAGGGTGTGTGCCAATACCACCCTGCTCAAATATTTCACTTAAATCCCAGATTTTAGTAACTCGGTAAACCAGAGAGCAACTTTGAACTGTAGTGACAATTTGAAATCTGCCCAAAATCTTCAAAAGTCTTTCGAGTTTTGTCAATGCCAAACCAGAAAAATATCCTTTCTACCTCCCAATATAGGAAAATTAAAGACATCTAAAGAAAAATCAAGCAAAGAAACAACATTCCAAAAGCCTTGGCATGTCTAACCATGCCATGCTCTGCTGCAATTAAGGTTTTGTTCATTATTCCTTGGAATCTAGTTGTGACTGTATTTCATTGGTGGACCCTTCCCAGAAAGCCCTGAGAAGCACCTCATAGCCAGGGAGCTCTTAGCTCCAGCTGCCATCAATTTTGTAGTATCTTTCAGGAAGGGCCTCCCTCCTCCATTACCATTGTTGGCAATTTAGCATTCCATTTGTAAATTCTTTCCTTTAAGACTATCCTAGTCTGAACTTTCTCAGAAAAGATACACAGAACCACAATTGTCAGGGTAAAAATCATTTGCATGCTAAGAGGAACAAACTCAATTGGAATCCAAACATATTGAGGCATTATGCATTTCTCCATTTTTAATCTAGGCGATTAATTCCACTCTCAAATTTTGTTTAGAAGGCTGCCAGTTTTTTAGTATGTAAGGAGAGCTAAGCTTTCCACCTTTGCTGCAAGGCAGTAGCTTTGTTAAGGTCCTTTGAAATGCATTTGGGTTCAGTTCCCTGCTCTTTGGCTAGGAAATTACTTTTCACTCAGTCCTTGTCAGGCTGTAAGCATGGATTCTAATTGCTGTAGTTGGGCACCAAATGTAGAAAAAATTAATTAAATTACATTGGGCACCATTTGTAGAAAGAATTAATTAAATCATTAACCAGTATTTATATTATTGTTAATTGATTGGAGGTTCTTAAACAACCATTATAAATGAGTACACACAGACACCACATGGATTTTAACAAGCCTTGGCCTGAATTGTGCAATCCTAGCCCATCTAAGCTAGCTCGTAATTCTATTACCCAAATATGACCTCATATATATATACGTACCCTTGGACTGCCATTCTGCATGATATGCTGATGTTCCTGGCCATGTGGAATGAGGTTCTTTTTTCTAACCCGTGGTGTGTTTCCTCCTTCCTGCTGCTCCTGGCTGGAATGAATTAATCCTCTGTCTAAAGCACAGGCTTCCTGTTCTAATCTCAGGAAGTCCCACCTTTCTCTGTCTTTGCCCAATCTCAGGCCTCGGCATTTTATTTAACCAATCGGAGTCAATGTAAGTAACAGACAGAAAGCAGGACCAATTAATTAACATTTAGAATGCTTAACACTACACCATCATCCAAAGCTTAATTCCACATAATATTAACTGCTAAGGCATCTCACAGTTTCCATCACTTATATTTCTAAGGATGCAACGCATTGTTGTTAAGTATAACTACCATTACATACAATTGATCTCAAATTTATTCTTTGTATAGAAATGAAAATTTGACAAAAGTCTTCTGGAACTCACTCTCCAAATTTCAGTAACCATTATACTTTTCTCTAATTCTGAGTATAACTATATTAAATTCCGCACAATATTGAGGTTACATATTTGTCTATGTCTCACATTTCACTAAACATATTTCATAAACATACTTTGTCATTTTATCCATGCTATTATAATATAACATTTGTTCAAAGGTTTAGCATTCTTCTGTTGTGTAAATATGCCACTTTGAATAACAATACATTCACAGATAGATATTAAAGTTGACTCCATATCTTAGATGTTGTTAACACTTTGAGGACAGGTTTCCCTTCAAAATACTGATCTCATTTTGTTTCACTATATATATACCAAGAAGTAGTACTGATGGATCATGGACTAATTCTGTTTTATTTTTTGATTTGTTTTATTTTAATTTTCTACAGAAACTCCCTTCTGCCTTCTATCTATAATGGCTGTGATAATTTGCACTCTTATAAATGAATGATTTCTGCCACATTTTCTCCAATCTTGGCCAAGAGATATTTTTTATAGGAATTTACAGTAGCTATCCTAACAGGTTTGGCATGATATTCCATTGCAATTTAAATGACATTACCTGGAAAATTATTTATATTAGGCACTTTTATGTAGCTGTTTGTTGTCTGTAAGCCTTCATGAAAAAAAGTCTATTTTTGAACCTGTTAATACATTTCATCACAATTGAGTTGTTTTAGATTCCTTCTCATCCTGAGGGTTGCATCATTACTCACTGTTCTTTGTTTAATCAGAGGTAATTAAAGATTGTGTTTGAATGTTATATTTGTCTAACTATGATTTCCTTCTTTGTGCCTTTGTTTACTTCCAGATAAATGGCAATATTCTGTTTAATGTGAGAAGTATGGTAACACCCCTGGCCACCAACTCGCAAGGAAGTAACCCAGCCATGGCACTTAGTTTTCTATTTAATAATCTTGTGGCTTCAAGAAGCATTCTGCTTCATAACTAGAATAAGAACCCTACTGGAACTGTTTTGAGTGTTTTTTGTTATAGCCTCTCACTATTGACTTTATGAGCCCTAGTAACTTCTAGATAGAGTTGTTGAGCACATAATTATTTAACTGTCTCACATGAATATTACTTTGCTGACAAGCCTCTTGAGCCGTTTTGTAACAATGTGAAATTCTCCCTTTATTATCAGAGATAACTTAGCAAGGTAGGACTTGCATCAGTACCATGAAAATCTTTAAAAAACAATATATATATATTTGTGTGTATATGTATTAGAAGAGAAAAGTATAAAATCTCTATAACTTTGTCAGTAGGTTTCCTGATTATTTTGTACAATCATAAAGTCACCTACAAATTTACAGCTGTCTCATATCTTGCCTCTCATAAGCATCTCCTATCTCTGTTCTGCTAGGTGTACTTGTAAATTCTATGGATTACTGTTTTGGAGACAGAGTCTCACTATGTAGTCTTGGCTATCCTGAAACCCACTCTGTAGGCAAGGCTGGTCTCAATCTCACAGAAATCCACTTATTTCTACCTCCCAACTGCTGGGATTAGAGTTAAACACTACTATACCTTACTTTCTATTAAAATTTTAAGTATATAAAACACTCAGGAGTTAGTATCACATTTTCTGTATCGAGAAATATTTCATGGTAGATGGGAAAAATAAAGCTCTGGAACCATCATTCCATGACAAATGGCAAGTATGAAGTATAATCCAGTCAAAGTTTACAAAAAAAATCATTTTCAATGAATCTTTATACTGTTCATTATTTTAGGAAAACCCCCCAATGTTTGTTGATTAAGCTAGTTTTTATAACTATTACCAGGAACTGATTAATATCTTCAGAACATTTCATTATTTTAAACAAATTAGAAAATTTATAATCTTTAAATCTCATACATATTCTATCTTTGAGTATATCATCTTCTACAAATCATTTTGGAGCTTATAAAGCCCCTCTGTAGTGTATTTAAGCATTCTGGTTCTAATTTAATGTATATTTTCTCCATATTTGAGAAATTTAGTCAGCTTTTTGAGGACAAAATCATTTTAATATATAAAATTATTTATTGTAAAAACAATCTATTTTTGTTTTTCAAATGCATCATGAAATCTATTTTTCAATGTATATGCAGCTTTTTACTTCCACCTCTAGCTTACTTATAAATTACATTATACCTTGTTAATATGTTGAAGATCTGTTCATATATTGTTAAACTGTAAGGTAAACGTTTTTACTGCTTGTATTTTCAAAACAGATTTTGTATTGTTTTTGTTGTTTTGTTTTTACATATTTTTTTCTTTTTGTCCTGAGTTTAAAGAGGTATATAATTTTGTACTGCAGAAACTCAGAGACTACTGTCCAGAACAGCAAGACATTCCAATGACCTTGAATACACAACATTCTTTGTACAAACAGTGAAAGGAAAAAGGAGACGAAAATACATAAAGAATCAAAAACATTTTCAATGTTAACCATGTAATGGCAGTTTAAGATATAAAGGATATCTTTTTCCCTTAGCTATGACAAATGTCAAAAAGCTGTTTTCCTAGTGGATAGCAAAACTGGATGAAGAGAGATAGGAGTGAGAGAGAATCCAATGGCAGAAGATATCCAGATAAATACTCATTGTCAGATACATTAGTAGACTGAGCCCAGTACTTTTCCTGTCTACAGTGATTCTTTGTGTATAAATTATCAGCAAAATGGATGGCTAAACTGGCAGAATACATATGCATATTTTCCCACTTGATTCTTCCCTTATGAAGGCAAGTTCCATATGCGAAGATAGCTCTGCCTGCTACATGTCATATTGTTAATGATATAATTTCTAAAAAAAAAAGCCTTCTTACAGTACAGTTCCATACATGCTACTTCTAGAACTGCAATATGCTTTCTATGCCATCAGGTATGTTTTCAGGGCAACCTTGTACTTACATTGCATACTTGATTCATAAAGGATGTTCCACCACACCATATGTCATGGTGGACTAAAACCATTTCTAGATGTCTCCTGCAGATATACTTCACTGCCTTCATTTGGGGAATATTAAGTTACTGTTTGAGCAGCAACTGTTGTGTGTAAAATTGTCACCTCTTCTTGCTTGATCAAGAATTCTTCTGGTGTGGCAATCACTGTCCAACCATAATAAAGATGGTTTATTTTACAGAGAATAAACATTCTCATTTAAAGATAGAGGATCTTGGGTATATCAAGGAAGCCTCAGACAAAAGTAAGAATAAATAATAACAGAACAAATACATATCATGTAAGATTCATGATGAAATAATCTGATCTCTAACAGTTTTGGGAAACTCCTCACCTCCAGTTCTGCTGTCTGTAGCATGTATGGTATTTATGATGAGGTGATTCCATTTTGTATTTTCAGCTTTCCTTTGTGGAAACACCACATTTCTAGCATCTCCTAACATTCTAGGATCTTCATACTAACTTGCTCTTAACTTACCCTGATATATTCAACAGCCATTTTGTGTCTCCTTGAACACAGTTTGACCTTACCATATATTGCCTGGTATCAGAAATATTGTGGGATTTTAAGTCTTCACAG
>CAJQZJ010027900.1:101171-111783 GCA_907164525.1 Lophiomys imhausi | reverse complement strand
TTTATTTTTCCCCCCAACAGCTCTCCCTTTCAGTCCAAATAATGGTTCTTTTTCTTATAACTATAAATACAATACAAAACAACAGAAATAAATAGGCCACGATTATAAGAGTTATATGGCTTAGCATACATTCCCAATGTCCAGTCCATATGTATTTGGCACCTGACTTTAACATTCTACTATTTAACCATCTCCATGAGTTTAAAGTTCTATATCTAACTCAGCTTTCATACTAACTTGCCTCATAATTTTAAAAATATCTTCTTAGATCCAGAACACCCTCTTGATTCCTAAACAACTCAAAATTTAACTATGAGACTCTAGCTATCTATTCTTCAACCACCTCAGAGACCTGAGAGGGATAAATATATCTGATTATATAGGAAGTGCAGGGCCTGCAGCTTCCAAAACTAAAAAATGACATACCAGTGGCTGTAGAGAGCTGCGACATGCCGCGCCCTGAAGATGGCGCCAGTTTCCACCTTCCACCAGCCCGATGGTGAGCGCTCTCAGTGATAAACAAGTCCATATTTCAGTTAAGACAGCTGATCTGGCTTGCTTCCACATACGTGGGCCTGTAAGATAGCACCATGTGGCTTTACTTGATTGGCTGTTCATATAGTATTTAGCCTGTGGGTTGGGTCTGCCCAATTATTCGGAAGACTGTTTTCAAGGGACCTGAATAAACTGCTTGAGAAGAGCTTTTGCGAGTTGCGTTGTTCTTGCTGGTCGAGGTCGACACGACAAGTGGCTGCCTGGACAGTTCCCATTTTCTCTCCATACACTACAGCATCAATCTTCAGCCATTTGGCCCCATTTCTCTGACAGACATTGATTGTAGAGCAGGAATTATGAAGGACTTACCTACCCTGTTTTGGCAGAGCTAGGCTGTTGACTTATCTGCTTCCAAGTTTTGTCCTTTTTGGACAGAAGTCTGTCTACAGTTGAAGCAAGGGGTTTTTCTTGCCAAGAGAACAGCTTACCACCAATTCAATCATCTCCCACTGGAGATTCTTCGATGCTCATCTTCTACTTGGAGTAGAATAGGGGGTGCTGTCAGGAGCTGACATGTCTCGATATCAAAAAATCTTAAGTTAAGAAAACATTTTTGAATGCCATATTCTGCAGATCTCTTGAGGTTTTTGAAGATGCCCTATCTATCTCTTATATTTAGATAAGCAAATATTGCTTGTCTCTTAGCAACTTGATTTCTGAGTAGCTTAGAAAATAACTGTGATAGACTGTCATAGTAACTAACAAAATGACACGTTTTCATGACTATTAGTTTCCGTTTCTTAATTATCCTAAACAGTTTATGTCAGTTGGTAGCAAGAGGTCAAAACTTGACATTTCATTTTTAAGTATTACTACGAACAATACCTTTAAGAAGCGTTACCCTTAATTTTGTATCAATATACAAAGATCAATACCAATGTGGCCAAATATACTCTTAATTTTACAAAGATCAATACCTATGTAGCCCAATACAATCTTAATTTTACATTAATATACAAGGGTCAATACCATTGTGGCCAAATATAATCTTAATTTTGTATCAATATACGAAGATCAATACCGATGTAGCCCTATACAATCTTAATTTTGCATTAATATACAATGATCAATACCAATTTAGCCAAATATAATATTAATTTTGTATCAGTATACAAAGGTATAAGGCTTTATTCAATAATCTGTCCTTTTTTCTTGATATTTCCTATACTATGTCTATGTCCCATTTTTCTCAAGTCTGTTCACTCCTATATAGGAGAGAAAGGAGGATACAGAAAAGCAAAAGAGAGAAGTCCCTGGGTCTAACCTCCAAAACCCATTTAACAAACCATTTAACAGCTTGTAGTCTTTTCCCCTAAATAACAAAATTTTCTATTATCTATCAAGTAACCAAAGGGGGAGAACACCCTCTCCACCTTCTGGGGATGGGACGTTGTTCTCTTAAAATGACTTCCTGCTGATTTGGAACGTAGGGCTCACATTCTTTTTAACATATAACTTCAAAATATTGAACACAAATAGACATTGAAACTGGAAGGAGACAGGAAATTTGGTGGGAGAGGGGAACAAGGGGGGGGTCAGGAGGGAATCAGGTGGGAGTGAGAAGGCTGGAAGAGAGAAGGCAAATTGGTAGGGGGACAGTGATCTCTGGGAGAAGGTGGAGACCTGAAGAGGGGGAGTCTCCTGTGAGGTTACAGGGGTGACCCTAGTTGAGATTCACAGCAGCAGATGACACTGAGACCTGTAGCTAAGGCAGGACTTCCAGTGGAGAGAAGGGAACACCAACCCACTCACAAAACCCTTAACCCAAAATTTTCCCAGCTTACATGTTGTTCAGGGATAAAAGAGGGAATGGAGGTTGAGGGAAAGACCAGCCAATGACTGGCCCAACTTGGGACGCACCCGATGGGAGAGAGCCAATCCCTGACACTATTAATGATACTCTGCTATCCTTGTGGACAGGAACCTAACATAACTGTCATCTGAAAGGCTTCATCCAGCAGATAATGGAATCAGACGCAGAGACCCATGGCCAAACAATAGGAGGAACTCAGGGAGTCTTGTGGAAGAGTTAGGGGAAGGATTGAGGGAGCTACTTGGGTCAAGGACACCACAAGAAGACCTACATAGCCAACTTACTTGGGCCCATGAGGCTCATAGAGACTGAACCACCAACCAAAACCATGTCTGGTCTGGTCCTTAGGCCCCCACACCTATGAAGCTGATGGACTGCTTGGTCCTCAGGTGGATCCTCTAACAATTGGAGGGGCTGTCTCTGACTTGGACTCTGTTGCCTTCCTTTGGATCCCTTTTCCTTAGCAGGGCTGCTTTGTCTGGTCTCAGTGGAAGAGGAGGCACTTAGTCCTGATGTGACTTGATGTGCCAGCGCAGATTGGTATAAAGGGGAGAAGGGAAGTGGTTGGGAGAGTGGGAGTGGGAGAAAAGGTTGTGATTGTGATGTGAAATGAACAAATAAACAAATTAGTTAGAAAAATACTTAATACAAACATAATATTTGAAAACTCGTTCTCAGTTTATCATAGTGCTGTAGTGTCAGTTTTCATGAGCTTAAACATTAACTTAATTGCCTGAAGTATGCTATCTTCAAGTGAAGATAAATCATATAAGATGGAATGATCCTTGTGTGTGGGTAGACGTCACTAAATCCACCATGTTAATGCTAATCCAACAATATCAGGCAGCCGTTAGCAAGTCAGTCAATTAATTTGGTTGCTTGAAAACAAAAGTATATTAGTACTTCTTATCTAGATATTTTCCTCTTATGGTGAGAAAATTTATAGGATTTTTGTCAAGGAAAGATTAAAATGGTTAAATTTACTGAATCAAAAGAAGGTATGATCATTAAGTAAAAAAAAAAAATATTCAGCAGGATGGGCTCAGCCTATGTGTGTGCATGCATATGTGCCTCTGTGTGTTGATAAGATTTGATTCTGTATATGAGAGAAAATGCATGACATTTCATCTTCTTTATGTAAAACTGTTTTTACTAAGAAAGCCCTAGTTTCCCTCCCCCTCTCTTTCTGGTACCATTCTTAAAGCCTTTCAACAAATTGAATGAGGCCCACCGCACAGTTCAGAGTTGCTTGTATTGTACATCTTCTAAGTTCATTGATTAAGGAATTTGATCCATCTATAAAATGCATTTTCATACTTACCTACAGTACTATTTTAATGATGACTATTGTTTAATCTTGGCCTCATCACAAGAGCCCAGAGCATCTCACCTTGCTTTTTTTTTTGCAATGTGTTTATAATATTCTTTCACTCAAAAATATTTAGCAAACTGTGTGAAAGTTTATTGCAAGGATGTTATAAAGTTAATACAACAGATTTTATTATTGTTAAGAAATTGGTAGAGATGGGATAGTGGTGGTGCATTCCTTTAATCCCAGCACTCAAGAGGCAGAGGCCGGTAGATCTCTTGAGTTCGAGGCCAGCATGTTCTAAAGAGCAAGTTCTGAGACAGCCAGGGCTACACAGAGAAATTCTGTCTCAAACAAACAAACAAACAAATGAATTATGATAGATTTTTTTCATAAAATAAGAAAGAATTATGTTAAATTCTTTAATCAATAACAATCATCATAGTGGAAGTTATTAAAATCACTGTTGCAAAATTAATCTCAGTATTTGTAAGCATATGTGCCAAATCTTACAGCCTACAATCTTAGTAGAATTTCCTATTCTCTAAATTTAACATATTGAGTACAAGATAATGTGACAAGATAAAATACTTTTTACCTCAATTACAACTTAGATAATAGAAATTTCTCTCAAATGCTGACATGTTTTTAATCAGGAACAATATGCAATATTATAAATCTTTCAAAGAAAATAAGGACCCTCAAATATCAATCTGTAAATAAATTCAATTACAAAAAACATTATATAGATATGTATGTAGATATACATAATTAAGATAGAGAAACTCACAAGACACATTTCCAACTGGTAGTTTGTTTTAAATTTCAACAGTGAGATCTGAAATTACAAAGTGAATTCCAACATGGATATGTCTCGTGTATTTAGTTGGTGAAGTTAACACGTCTGATGTTTAAGTGTCGGAGACTTTTGGTTTGGTCTAATTCCTAATCTAATGAGAACAGAGTGATTGGGTAGTTGCCTACTGGTTATTAAAGAATCTTAGACTTGTTCATTTTGCTATATTATTAAGAGGAATGTTTTAAAAAGGTAACTAAATTAAGGTCACAATATCAGACTCCTAACTTTATTGCCATATGTGCGCTATACTTCCTGTGTTTTGAGATGGTTGTATTTCACCTACTGACATTTGCATGTCTGTACTCCCTCCAAAGGTTGAGGTCACGTTCATTAACGATAATGGTAACAGTGGTGATACAGTCACTATTACATGAGCGGTTACCATATGTTGAAATATTTGCCAAGGGACTTTGGGGTGACTCAATTAAATCCTCACATACTGTAGGAGGCAATTTTCACTGCTCCCCCACCTTTCAGGTGAGTAAGGTACTGACCAGGAGACACAGCTCTTAAGCATTCACACGCATACTTGTTGAGGTTCGTCTCTGTGTTTATTCCTCCTGGACACCTTCCTGAATGAACTGCTCACAAAGACTGACAATATTTTCACAGGAGTGGATGGAGTTCAATATGTGGGCCAACACTTCCTAATTCTTCTACCATGTGACAAAATACAATAGAATAAAATGAAACAAGTCAAACTATTCTTTTCTTTCCGTTGTGTTATTCCAGTCTATGGCTTATTTAGCACAGTCAAGTCATGGAGACAGAGTGTGGGATGGTGGGTGCCAGCGACTAGCAGTGGGGGCTGAGGGTCATAGAAGTTGTTGTTCAGTGGGTACAGAGTTTCCCTTTTGAAGGATGGAAGAGCTCAGAGGACAATGGCTGCACCACGTGGATGTTTTCAGTTCAATTGAAAATGGCTAACTATATAACCTTTATGATACATATATATGATATATGATATATGTGCACATATGTATATATACAAATATATGTATAAACACCTCAGCAAAAAACAGATCAGACACCAAAGAAGAAGAGTGGCACAGACGATCCAGCCTTGCAGACTTCCTCAATAGCTGTTTCCTCAAAAGTCTACAACCACAACAACTCAAAATCTCTAAGATCATTCAGCTCCACAGACTGCTCCAGAGAGAACTTCAGTAAAGCCCTGAAGTTCAGCTTCTGTCTACGAACTTCTTAGGAGATCTTAATAGCTGAGCACAAAGGGACTGAACATCAAATGATTCTATTAACATTTTTAACCATTTTTCCATTCTTACTTGGGCCCCAAACAGGTTTACTACATCCCAAATCAGCAGGAAGTCATTTTAAGAGAAAAACATCCCATCCCCAGAAGGTAGGGAGGGTGTTTCCCCCCGCCTTTGGTTATTTGATGGATAATGAAAATTTTGTTATTTAGGGGAAGAGACTACAAGCTGTTAAATGGTCTTGTTAAATGGGTTTTGGAGGTTAGACCCAGGGACTTCTCTCTTTTTCTTTTCTGTATCCTTCTTTCTCTCCTATGTAGGAGTGAACAGACTTGAGAAAAAATGGGACATAGACATAGTATAGGAAAGATCAAGAAAAAAGGACAGATTATTGAATATGGCCTTATACCTTTGTATATTGATATAAAATTAATATTATATTTGGCTAAATTGGTATTGATCATTGTATATTAATGCAAAATTAAGATTGTATTGGACTACATTGGTATTGATATTTATATATTGATGCAAAATTAAGATTATATTTGGCCACAATGGTATTGACCCTTGTATATTGATGCAAAATTAAGATTGTATTGGGCTACATAGGTATTGATCTTTGTATATTGATACAAAATTAAGAGTATATTTGGCCACATTGGTATTGATCTTTGTATATTGATACAAAATTAAGGGTAACGCTTCTTAAAGGTATTGTACCTAGTAATGCTTAAAAATGAAATGTAAAGTTTTGGCCTCTTGCTACCAACCATCATAAACTGTTTAGGATAATTAAGAAATGGAAACTAATAGTCATGCAAGTGTGTCATTTTGGTAGTTACTAAGACAGTCTATCACAGTTATTTTCTAAGTTACTCAGAAATCAAGTTGCTAAGAGACAAGCAACATTTGCTTATCTAAATATAAGAGATAGATAGGGCATCTTCAAAAACCTCAAGAGCTCTGCAGAATATGGCATTCAAAGATGTTTTCTTTTTTTTTTTTTTTTGTTTTTGGTTTTTTGGTTTTTCGAGACAGGTTTTCTCTGAATATCTCTGGCTGTCCTGGACTCGCTTTGTAGACCAGGCTGGCCTCGAACTCACAAAGATCCGCCTGCCTCTGCCTCCCAAGTGCTGGGATTAAAGGCGTGTGCCACCACCGCCCGGCTCAAAGATGTTTTCTTAACTTAAGATTTTTTGATATAAAGACATGCTCCTGACAGCATCCCCTATTCTACTCCAAGTAGAAGATGAGCATCGAAGAATCTCCAGTGGGAGATGGTTGAATTGGTGGTAAGCCTTCCTCTTGGCAAGAAAAACCCCTTGCTTCAACTGTAGACAGACTGTTGTCCAAAAAGGACAAAACTTGGAAGCAGGTAAGTCGACAGCCTGGCTCTGCCAAGACAGGGTAGGCAAGTCCTTCATAATTCCTGCTCTACAATCAATGTCTGTCAGAGAAATGGGGCCAAATGACTGAACATTGATGCTGTAATATATGGAGAGAAATTGGGAACTGTCCAGGCAGCCACTGGTATGTCATTTCTTAGTTTTGGAAGCTTTGGGCCCTGCACTTCCTATATAATCATATATATTTATCCCTCTCAGGTCTCTGAGGTGGTTGAAGAATAGATAGCTAGAGTCTCATAGTTAAATTTTGAGTTGTTTAGGAATCAAGTGGGTGTTCTGGATCTAAGAAGATGTTTTTAAAGTTGTGATGCAAGTTAGTATGAAAGCTGAGTTAGATATAGAACTTTAAACTCATGGAGAAGGTTAGATAGTAGAATGTTAAAGTCAGGTGCCAAATACATATGGACTGGACATTGGGAATGTATGCTAAGCCATATAACTCTCATAATTGTGGCCTATTTATTTCTGTTGTTTTGTATTGTATTTATAGTTATAAGAGAAAGAATCATTTGTTGGACTGAAAGGGAGAGCTGTTGGTGGGAAAAAGAAATACCTTAACCTAAAAAAAAAAAGGAAAGAGGATGGGGGGTTGAAGGGGAGGAGGGTGGAAGGGTGGGACTGGAGTGGGGAGTAGGGAGGGGATTGTAATTGAAATGTAACTTGAAGAAATAAAAAATAAATTATTTAAAAATTTTCAGATTTCAAAAAAATATATATTTATATAGACATATATGTATAATATATAATCAAAAAAGATTTAAATACTAAGGGCAAATGACTACAAATTTTATAATTGTCTTCAAATGAATGATATTATTTCTTAAAAGAAAGTAACAAACAGCAGAAAATTCATCCAGTGCAGTCCACTCCTGTGCTCAGAGCCTCCCATTGGCTCTGTGTCAGGATGGAATGTTCTTCGTGATCTGAAGCAGCCTGTCCAACCATCTCATTTCCTGTCTTCTTTCTCTAGTTAGTCACAGTGACTTCTGAGTTAGGTGAGTCTCTTCCTCAGCTTATGAATCCATGGGCTTGCTGTGCGCTCAGATGCAATGTCAGGCCCCTTTGCTTTCCTTCTCAAGCCTTGTTCTGTCCTGGGGAATGCAAGAAATGCACAGCTCCAGCCTGTTTTTCTTTGTTGTATCTAACCTGAAAAGAGTGCATAAGCATCTGTCAATTCAGAGGCTTCTGTTCTCCGTCCCCTTTCTGATGTCCGATCCAGGGAGGTCATCTTTCTGAATCTCCTGTTGGTTAAAAGACCATAGATCTGAAATCTTATATGGGAACTTCTCTTTCCCTTTTGCTTCCCAAGTGATCATATTTCCTGAAAAGCATCCAATCTCATGAAGCATTTTGTTTATTTATTTATTTTTTTGCAGAAATAATTTCATGGTTTAAGACCATTTGGTAAAGAAGAATGTGTGATCGGTCCTATTAACAGTGAATGCATTTGTTCTGAAAGTGGAATCTCCTCTTGTCTTTCATTAGGAAATGCAGTCTTTCCAACTTCTCTCTTGCAGTAGTGGAACCCAAAGAACATCCCTTGAAAAAAAAACCCCACCAATATACAGAATAACAAAATCATTTAGATAAAAAGGGCAAGATTAAAATTGCATATTAAAAATTTAGAGGCTTCAAATTGGACTTTTCCTCCTTACATCCTCTTTGCTGTTGATGGCTACACCACATCAAGTTAAATGACGCATCGACGTTAATACTTCCATTTTTGTAGCAGGTAGACAAGCAATTGTTTGAAGAAAAGCATACATATCTCATAACTAACGCTGTTTTAGTCAACTGACCAAAATTAATAAAATTTGGAGACTGTAGTGATTCTTTGAGTCCTACACACACCCTCTATTGCACAATAAATTATCACCAGGTTGCTTATATTACCAAGAGGATGAAAAATCTGCATAAACAACTACTGTTCTGTAGATGAAAAATCTGCATAAACAACTACTGTTCTGTAAAGCTCTATTGTAATTTTTATTGGATTTTAGGAACATTTTAAAATCTATAGTGGTCACAATTTGTGGGATTTGGGGATATAAAGGGTTACTTATTTCTTACAATTAGATATGAAAGTCAGTAACCTAATCATGGTGTTGTTTTCTAGCTCTGCAAATACTTATAATGTTTCAGACCAAACAGATCTCCTTTTTGTATCTATCTTGGGAATTTTAAATTTTATTATTTTCTCTTTATTTGCAAATATTCTTTTCTTTCATTGATTATTTATAAAAAAAACATTCAGAGTTGGGAAATGGCTCAGTGGATAAAGCGTTTCCTCATAAGTTTGAAGATCAGAGTTTGGAACCCGGTAAACATCAGGTAGTGTGCTGATATAATTCCTCTGTATATGTAATTCCAGTTCTGGGAAGGTGGAGATAGGCTCCCCAGAGCAAGTTGGTTAGCTAGCTTAACCAAATCAGTGTGATCTGGGTTCAAATGAGATGCCCTAACTCAAAACAAAAGGCAAAGAATAATCAAAGAAGACATCTGAGGTCAGACTCTGGCCTTCACACCTAAGAATACATGGACTCTCATGTTATTGCATTCTACACATGCACACATACCAAAACACATGAATACATACAAAAAAGTTTCCACAATAGATGAGAAGCTATTTGTAATAATAATAATAATAATAATAATAATAATAATAAAACTGACATCAATAGAAACTGCAATTTTACTTTTATGTGTTCCTTGACGTTTTTTTTGAAACGGATTGTTGTCACTTTGTGGTGCTCGGCAAAGTATCAAACAAAAAAAATAACTTTTCCTTATTTTTTTTAATAATTTATTTTTTATTTCTTCAAGTTACATCTCAACCACAATCCCCTCCCTACTCCCCCCTCCAGTCCCACCCTTCCACCCTCCTCCCCCTCAACTCCCCCATCCTCTTCCCTTCTTTTTTTTTTTAGTTTAAGGTATTTCTTTATTCCCCCCAACAGCTCTCCCTTTCAGTCCAAAAAATGGTTCTTTTTCTTATAACTATAAATACAATACAAAACAACAGAAATAAATAGGCCACAATTATAAGAGTTATATGGCTTAGCATACATTCCCAAGGTCCAGTCCATATATATTTGGCCCCTGACTTTAACATTCTACTATCTAACCATCTCCATGAGTTTAAAGTTCTATATCTAACTCAGATTTCATACTAACTTGCCTCATAAGTTTAAAAATATCTTCTTAGATCCAGAACACCCTCTTGATTCCTAAACAACTCAGAATTTAACTATGAGACTCTAGCTATCTATTCTTCAACGAAAAGAGTTAATAAGCTTAAAAATATAATAAAAATACAATATAAAATTTTCAAACTATAATTTACCTTACTGGCATGAAAGGAAAATGGCCTTAATTTCAGATTAGAATGTTAGACTGCAGGTGGCTACAGAGATTACACAAACTTGATAGCAGCTTAAAAGTTTTTTTTTTTTTTTT
>CAJQZJ010027900.1:1563-23161 GCA_907164525.1 Lophiomys imhausi | reverse complement strand
GCTGAGGAAGTTTCAGACCACACTTGCATCAAAAAATCCTTGACTTTACTGGTTTTTGACTTTTTGCTGTTGTCAATTTTTAGCCTCCGACTGAAGAAAGACTACTAGCTAACAATGCACTTGGGAAGCTGGGCACAGTTCAGTGTGCAAACATGCCTACTGCACAAGCCTAAGGACCAGACTTTGGACCCCCAGCGTCCACATGAATGTTGCGTAATCAAGACAGTCTCCATAACCCCAACAATGGGGAATCAGAAACAGGAATCTCTGGAACAAACTAGGTGCACTGAAGAGTTTTTGAGTTCAAGTGAGAGGTATTCATTAGGCAGCCCATTATCAGATTGTTTTCCCATGCTTATGTTCTGGTCATCCTTACCTTAAATAGTGATCTAAAGAAGAGTGGTGATCTGACAATTGGAATAAACCAAACCAAGCTCAATACCACCCACTGTTAAGGGAAGATATGACAGGGCAACATAATCTTTTGAGAGAAAAATAGCATCATATACTTTTATTATGTATATTATAATATTTTTTGTTTTTAAATTACAATTGTTGATTTCTTAGTGTACCTAAATTTTTAATTAAGGTTATTATGGATATGTAATTTGTAAGAAAGATCTAAGTATATATTCTGTTTGGTATTAAACATGGATCAGTCATGTATGGGTCTTGGAAGCACTATGTCAATGTTCACCTGTGACATTTAGGTGTATTCTTTTGTTCCACGCCTGTGTTTAGTATGTGTGCATGTGTATTTGTGTGTTCACATATATGTGGACACCTGTGTGGACACTCATTCACATGTGTATGTCAGGGAGTATGGTGTGCGTGTGTGTGTGTGTGTGTGTGTGTGTGTGTGTGTGTGTGTGTGTGTATACTGTAGACCAAAAATGATGTTAGGTGAATTCCTCATTCAATCTCCACCTTATTCATTGAGACAAGGTCTCTCAGTTCAACCCAGAGCTCACTAATATGGCTAGTCTACCTATCTAACTCATCCTGAAGATCCTCTGACTTTGCCACCTGCATGTAGGAATTATTGGTGTATAAGGATATACTTTACTTTACTATACTATACTATGCTATAAATAGAAAATTTAATATATAACATAAACTAATTATAGGAATAATACCCAAAGTTTATATAAGTCTTGCGAATCTGAATCTGAACTCTGATGCTTGCTCAGCCAACACTTTATCCTCAGAGCCATTCCCTCTGGCTTTTTGTTGAGTCTCAAGTGTTCAGAGTATCTTGCTTTGAGGGCACATATCATGGATGCATTTGTCCTAAGTATATAAATAGCTACTGCTTCCTTATGGCAATGTAATACATCAAAAATCAAGCTAAAATGAATCAAATCAAAACAAAACAAAAACCTGACTAGTATCAGAAAAGGCAGGTCCATGAAAATTTCGCAACTGTTTAATTCAGAAATTAATCACAATTCTTTCTTAGTTAAAAGTTTGATAGTTCACTCACCATGAGATTTTATTATCAGTTTTTATCTTTAAATATTTAGTAAGCAGTTTAACATATTCAAGCATAGCATTTTAAACTGTTATCTTGATTAATGAATCCTTCTATAATGAACAAGATGAGAATGAGACCCTTTCCTCAATCAACTCAAATTATCATAACCTTGAATTTTAGCAATGTTCCTTCTCTAAATCATCTTTTTGGGGTTTTATTTTTGTTGTATATTAGTTTTATAATTTATATTTTTGTATTTTTTTATTCATACATCTAGAATGTTGGGAAACTAGATGACTTATAAAAGACACATCCTGTAAATATGACATTTAAAGATGTTCTCTTAGGATTTTTTGATATTTGAGACATGTTAGCTTCTGACAGCACCCCTCCATCCATTCTACTTCAAGTAGATGATGAGCATCGAAGAATCTCCATTTGGAGATGAGTGAACTAGTGGCAAGATAGTCCCTGAGCAAGAAAAAGCCCTTGCTTCTACAGATCTCTTGAGATTTTTGAAGACCATCTATCTATCTCCATATATTTGAATAAGCAAATGTTATTTGTCTCTTAGCAACTTGATTATTGATTAACTTAGAAAACATCTGTGATACATTAAACTAGTACCTAATGAAATGGCAAGTTTGAATTACTATTAGTTTGCATTTCTTAATTATCCTAAACAGTTTCTGATAGTTCCTATCAAAAGGCCTAGCACTTCATATTAAATTTTTAAGAATTTCATAGGTATAATACCTTAAAAAGAGTTAACCTTAATTTTGTACCAATATACTAAGATATAAGAGTAGATTCAATAACCTACCCTTTTTTCTTTATTATTCCTATATCACATTTATATCCTTGAAGACATGAAAAGACTCTTTTCAAGTCTTTTCCCCCTACATAAGAGAGAAAGAAAGATGGAGTAAAAAAAAAAAAGAGATAAATCCCTGGGTTTATCCTCCTAAACCTGTTTAACAAGACTGTTTAACAACTTGTAACCAATCCCCCTAAATAACAACAAACATCTATAACCCATCAAATGACCAAAAAGTCACCCACCTACCTTCTGGAAATAGGGTATCACTCTCTTAAAATTGCTTCCTGTTGATTTGGAATGTAGGAAACCTGTTTGGGGGCCAAAATAAGAATGAAAAGAAATGGTTAAGCAAGCTAATAGTAACATTTATTGTCCAGTCTTTTTGTGCTCAGCTATTTAAATGTACTGAGAAGTTTGTAGTCAGAAGCTGAACATAGGGTGGGAAAGTTCAGAGCTTCACAGAAGTCCTGGCTGGAACAGTCTGTGAGGCTGGATCATCTTAGCTAGCGATTTTGAAGTTGTTCTGGGTGTAAATCTTTGAGAAAACAGTTACTGAGGCAGACTGTGAGGCTGGATCATCTTGGCTACTTGTCATCTTTGGTGTCTGATCCCTTTTCTTCTGAAGTTTCAGTTGTAGGTAAGTTGACAACCTAACCCTGCCAAGACAGGGTGAGCAAGTCCTTCCTAATTTCTGCTGTACAATTAATGTCTGTCAGAGATACTGGGCCAAAAGGCCGAAGATAGATGCTTTAAAGTTATAGAGAGAAAATGGGGACTGTCAGGCAGCCAGTTGTCTGCCATTTCTTAGTTTTGGAAGCTGTTTGCTCTGCACTTCCTGTTTCTTTAAATATATTTGTCCTTCTCAGGTCTCTGATGTGGTTGAAGACTAGATATAGTCTCACAGTTAAATTTTAAGTTATTTAGGAATTAAAAGGATGTTTTATGTCTAAGAAGATGTTTTTAAGTTAGTAATGCAAGCTAGGATGGAAACTGAGTTAGGTATAGAACTTTGAACTCATCGAGATAGATAGATAACAGAATATCCTTATTAGTTACCAAATACATGTGGACTGAACATTGGGAATGTATGTTATATCTTAATATTTTCATAGTTGTTGCCTAATTGTTCTCATTATTTTGCATTGTATTTGTTGCTATTAAAAAAAAAAGAAGGAGAAGGAATAGATATCTCTAGGGGACAAGAACACCACAGGAAGATCAACAGAACCAACCAATCCAGGCCCCTAGAGGCTTACAGAGACTGAAACACTAACCAACAAAAAAAGAAAAAAGAAAGAAAGGAAGAAGATGACGGAAAAAAGCATATATACACCTGACCTAGGCCTCCTACACATATATAGATAGACAATAGGCAACTTTGTCTTCATACAGATCTCTTAGTAAGCAGTGGGGTGGGGGGCGTTTCTGTTATGGGCTATGACACCTGTTAGTGGAACTCCTTACACTAGCTGGGTTGCCATGTTGGGCACCAGTGCAAAAGGAGATTCTTAGCCCTCATGTGACTGATGAACTGCGGGGGCTTGAGAGGGTTGGGACTACCCTCACCTGAGGAGAAGGAGAGGAGGGAGAGGGGGAAGAGGGTGGAGGGGTGGAACCAACAGGGGTGGATGCGGTGGGTTGTGATTGAGATGTAACTTGAATAAATAAATATTTTAAAATTTAAAAAAAAATAATTTAGATTTGAGCCACCTTGAGGTGGTGGCATGCCTTTAATCCCAGCACTCAAGAGACAGAGGCAGGAGAATCTCTGTGAGTCTGAGGTCAACATGGTCTACAGAGTTACAGAAAAGTCAGGGCTACATATAAAAATCTTGTCTCAAAAAACGAATGAAAAAAAAAGAATTTAGACTTGATTTTTTTCTTCTAACAGTTATTTCTGATTTACTCTGAGCACAATGGGTATTACAAAACAGTTATCATTTAGACATTCTTCCTAAAATTTTTTTCTATAGTTTCATAATTTTATCTTTTATCAGGCAGCTAATGAAACATAAATTGGAAAAGTGAACAGCAGACTTACAGTCTATTATTTTCTAATGTTTGTTCATTGACATGTTGTATGTATTGTCCATATCTTTATTACAGCATGCTTAATACTGAAATAAACTTAAATATACATGCAAAAATATAAATTCAAGTAGTCAATAAATGATAAAATGCACTCATGTGGGATAAAACAAATGTGTTTCTTTCCATGCAGGTTTAGTTCAAACTAATTCACCAAATTTCAACTTAGAAAATGTATCCTGTTTCATTGAACTGTGGTAACAATGAATATGATATATAATTTGTATGGGACTGTAATTGAAAGAAATAACTGAACATTTAATGTGTTTAACAGAATTGCATTACATGGTTATGAAATTCAATTAATTTTATGATTAAAGAGGTTAAGTTTTCTTATAGATCACTATACCACTAAATCAATTTATTGCTATGATAAATTTAAGAAAGTCTCAATTAACTTTTAGTTAATTTGTAATTTCATTGAATTACCTTCTCAGCATTTTTTGAAGTATCAATTGTTCTTGAAACAAAACACAAATAAATTTGAGAAGAAAATGTAATGACAATTATTATTTTACAATAAAATAATTTATCATTTTAAATTCTGTTAAGGTTCAGAAAAAGATTGCCGGTTATATAATTTCATTAGTATGACCTTCTGTAACTTATTAGATATTCCAGGACTTTATTTCCTGGCTGTTTAATTTCATGGGAAAGTAGGTAACTTTCAGTGTTTCTGTATTTTGTTTTCACAATTGTTGGGAGAAAATCGTATCTTTAAAAATTGTGAAATAGGGCTGGAGAGATGGCTCAGCGGTTAAGAGCACTGGCTGTTCTTCCAAAGGACCCGGGTTCAAACCCCAGCACCCATATTGCAGTTCACAGCTGTCTGTAATTGCCGGGCATAGTGGCATATGCCTTTAATCCCAGCACTCGGGAGTCAGAGACAGGCGGATCTCTGTGAGTTCAAGGGCCAGCCTGGTCTACAAGGTGAGTCAAGGACAGCCAGGGCTACACAGAGAAACCTTGTCTCGAAAAACTAAAACAAAACAAAAAAAAACCAAAACCAAAACAAAACAAAAAAACTGAAATAGTCACAGACCTAAGAAAGTAGTCAAAATATAGCTACATAACTATGAATCATAGATATTACAAGAACAATTCAGTTTTTCTCTTAAAGTCAAGGTTTGGTGGCTGGAGAGATGGTTCACAGTTAAAAGTGTTTGTTGCTCTCCCAAAGGACTCAAGTTTGGTTCCCAGCATTCACAAATGGCGATTCTCAGATACTTTCAACTCCAGCTTCAGAGGAATCCAACATCTTCTTCTAGCCTTTGGGTACTCCCACTCCCATGTTCACATGCACGCACTAACACATACACACATAAGCATGAATAAAATTAAACCTTTAAAAATATGATTTGGACCCCCATTCAAGTAGTAACCAGGCCCTACACTGCTCAGCTTCTGAGATCAGATTTGAAGGCTAATCTATTGTTGATACGACATTCCATGCTTTAAGGTAAAGAACTCACAGGTTTCTATCTGCACCCTGATTGTTTTGTTCACGGTGTCCTCCACTTTCATTTTGTTGGCTACCGCGCTTCTCCCCCCCCCACACTAATTACCATTCTAACTGGAGTAAGAGTGCTTCCCATTGTAGTGCAGACTCTTATTTTTTTTTTTTTGATGCCAATTGTAACAACTTTTTGCATGTTTTGGGACCATTTTAATTTCTTCTTTTGAGAAGCATCTATTCAGATCATCCGTTGATTTGATTTCGCTTTTGGTTAAGATTTATTTCAGTTCCTAAACTATTCTACATATAAACCTCTGTCAGTTGAATAGTTGGTGAATATCTTCTCTCATTCACTAGCTTGTTTCCTGTTTTCTTGGTGCTATAGGAGCTTTTAAGTTTGATGTGATTCCACTTGTCAAATTTGCTTTTGTTTTCTATGCTGTTTGAATCTACCCAGGAAATCACAGCCTGTACCAATGTCTTGAAGTCATTTTTCTATTTTTTTTCTAGTAGTTTCAAAATGTTATGCCTGTAGGGGTTAGATAAATTAGACTTAGAAAATATATAGGGGTTTCTGATACTGTCTCTTAAGTCGGGGCATGATGAGCATTATCAGCATGAAGTCAGGAAAAACAGGAGACTTAATAGACTGAAAAACGAGGTTGAAGTCAGGAAAAACAGGAAAGACTCAATAGACTGAAAAACAAGGTTTAAGTCAGGAAAACAGGAAAGACTTAATGGACTTGAAGAAACAAAGTATCTGGCCTGACATTGTTTTCAGCTGCTAAGTGGGCAGAGCCCAAATTAGGCTGAAACAGAGTTCCTCCTATTTAAGGACAGTGCATGGAGCCCAGAAGAAGAAGAGGCCCCTGATGCTAGAGAGCTCCAAGAGTCCTGCTGAAAAAAGGGCTGGCCATTGATGGCCAGCTCTCTCCCTGAAGCAGAAAGAAGCTGGTGAGCAAAGAAAGCCTGAGCAAGACACCAAAAGGCCAAGGACTAAACCCTGTAGCTCAGTTTTTGCCTAGAGGGGTTTGATCTGTCCGAACAGTGGCCTAAAGGAAATTGTGCCTGGCTTTAAGGACTGAGGCAGGGCAGCTGAGTTCCTGATTCAAAAGAAGTAAGTTGGCCTGCAGACGGCTGGGGTCTCCCACAGAGAAGAAAGCATGAAGCCTTATTTAAGGTGAGACTGCAATAACCAACTTACCCTGACGAACCTGCATCTGAGAGATCCAGAAGAAGGACTGCTAAGTGCGTTAAAGAATCTACAACAAAGACTGTGTTCCTGACGACTGAGGACCTGCCCCAGAGACTGTATCATTCTAAAAGGTTATGAAAGTAGTTGTTATAATTATCAATAGGTTTAGTGGATAGGTTAAAGGGGTTGTAGGAATTTATAGGATTAATAGTTAAGAATTGTTGGTGTTTGTTATAAGTGAATTTAGTAATAAATAAATAAGTGTTAAATAATAATTTAAAAGATCGGTTACATATGCCTTTGATCCATCTGACCTTATTTTGTACAAATGTTTAGATAAGCATCAATTTTCAGTTTCTTGCTTGCCGATATACACTTTCAGTAGGACTTAAGAGGTTGTCTTTTCTGCCTTGCATGCTTTTTTGTACTTTGCTGGGAATTGGTTGGCTGCAGACAGTGTGGGATTTTTTTTTTTTTTAGAGCTCTATTATCTTGCATGAAAATCATGTTCAACACAGTTCATAACGTTAAGAGCAAGAATACTTACGTGAAATATATTTGATAACTTCCTGATAAATTGATCAGACCTTACAAAGAGTTCTTTTCCCTTGCAGTATGTCCTCCTAATCTTTAGAGGTCTCAGTTGTCTTGCAGGGGAAAGCACTGAGTGACAATCGGGGTTGAACAGAAGCTGCTGAAGCCAGGCAGGAGCAAAGATCTGCAGGCTGCTGCCACCATGCCCGTGTCCCATTGGTCACTTGGCTTTCAAATGCTTCACCACTCCTTATGTGTTTGTTAGTTAGGCTGAAAGGAACGTCCCTGTCCTTCCTACCTTCAAACCATTATCATCTCTCCAACTCGTGTTCCTACACCAAGGTTGGAATGTTACTGAGAACTCACTAATAGTGCAGAACAGTAGATATAAGTACATAAGGAAATAACTAAGAGACCTCCGGCTTCAAATTCTGTTCTACAATCTGGCATGACCTAACCTTGGGCAATATACTTGCTGTGACTAACTTTCCTCATTGCTAAAACAAGAAGACTGTTCTTAATGAGGTCAGTGGGTGTTTGCACACCTAGGAGTCCCCAACAGAAGACCGGAGCCAAAAGTCATGTTTGAGCTCTGTTGTTCTGAGTCCTGTCACGTCAGCCCTCAGACCTCAGCTGTCCTCTACCTCTGACTCACTTGGATAATAGACATGAAATCTGATTATTTTCTGAGTGCCCGAGCAACCGCTGCAGTTTGAACTTCAGAATTCTTCACACTCCTCAACATTTTATATTGATATCGATTTATTTTTCTTTCTAATAAGCCTGGGAACTCTTGAGGTTGTAGAAGTCAAGAATTTCATGATTTGTTATAACCCTCCTTAAACTAATTTCTTACTTTGTTTAAAGCTGTTATTGAGGTTGGAAGATTCATTGGAGGCTGGAGGCAGAATAGCCATCCTTACAAATCCTCTATGGAATTCAAATATGGATTGGGGGAAGTGTTTAAAAAATATTCAGGAATGTAGTTCTGGTCTCTCACAAACACATACAGAAAGGTTTTGTTCCTGTTCCTTGAAACATGTCTGATATTTCTGAGAAATGCAGTTTTACTCTGAACAATGTAAAAGCATGTAAGTAAGCATAAAACAGGCTATACACATAAAATGTATTTAATTTCTTGCATATTTCAGAGATATTCTTCACACAAGTTTTACCCCATTTCATTCCTGTGTGTAAAACCCCCAATTCTTTCACTAATGGGTGTCCCTGATACAGTTCCCAGCTAAATATACTGTTCTGAAATTACAGAGAGATATTTCATTTAGGCCAAACTGAATTAAGAATGTCAACTCCTTTTCGTGTATCTTTTAGGGTAGGTATATACATGTAGATGACATTTTATCTGCAATGTAATTTTAAATAAAATTCGAATCATTGTAATAAGATGTAACTTACAAGTGATTAAAAAAGAATAGATTTATTTTATTTTATGGATATGATTTATTTGCCTGCATGTATATATTTATACCACATGCATGTCTGGTGCCAAAGGAGGCCAGAAAAAGACTTCAGGTCTCCTAGAACTGGAGTTACAGATGGCTGTGGATCATGATATGGGTGCTGGGAATTTCTGCAAGAGCAAGTACTGTAAACTGTTGAACCAGCTCTCAAGCTCTGTGTATGTGATTTTTAAATGATCCTTTCATAATCTCCTTAGGTTATTCATTTGTTGTTTTAAATCACTAATGAACTCAGAGGCAATACTCCACTGTGAACTGACCTTGCTTGGCTTTCAACTGGCAATTATCTGCTAACCTTGCCTTCCAGAGTGAGTATAAGAAATTGGCACCACACTGTGTCTTTGATACAGAACAAAACTGTCACAGAAAAGGTAGTTAAAAGAGCATCTTCAAAAGTTTGTAGGGTTGTTTTTTTTTTTTTTCCTTACTTTTTTCTGGGCAGGAAGAAAATTACAAAGATTTATCTTGCTTTTTTTTCTCACTGCTTGTGGTTTCCAATGCTGAGAGACTGGGACAATTCCGTAGCCTTTGCTTTGTTCAGAAATATACACCCATAGCATGCACATACACTACTTACTTACTGCTTAACAATTCTCCAGTGTACTTTTGAAGCAGCATTAGACGGAGAAAGATCATTTTGGAAGACATTTCAACAATTCTCATGACAATGAACTGGTAACAGGAATGGAAAGCTGGGGAGATCAAGGAAGGAGGCAAGGTTGAAAAGAATGGCTATAAGAACACTGGAGTTGGAGACAATGACAATGTTGGGGACTCAGTGGGACCCTAACAGTTCTGATGGGAGTAACAAAGGAAATGAGCAAATGTAATGAGAAAAGTTGATTAATTGAGGTCATGCTTCTAGAAAATGATTATGAAACCACTAGAAAACAATTAAAAGAAATATTTTAAAATTATGAGACAAAATTTAAGCCCTAAAATTCGTAAAGACCTAAGAGCTTAATGCATAGAATTAAAAATATTTTTAATGTCTTTATTAATGTAATTTTAAAGATCACAATTTAAAGAGTATAATTCATAAAAACTTAGGAGTTTTTATACAGTTAGTCATATGCTAGGCTTAATGCAATTTAACAAATTTTAAAATCTCCATTAAGTTTCACAGTATATAATAAGACCTATGGAATTCAACACATTTAATTTCGTTTTTCAACTTTAAGTTAAAAATATAAACGTTAATCAAATGAGACAAAACTATAACTTTATTTAAACAAGTAGCTGATTTTATTTTTATTGAAACAAACCTCTTTCTATTATTCTTACTGGAAATTTTATTAAAATGAATTAAGCTTCACTTCTAACCAAATATCAGTAAACATCTTATGTCTGCTCACAAAATTGCAAAGCAATATGTTAACTAAACAAAACTCATTACATTTAGGTCCATGTTTATCCATTTAGATAACCTTGAGCTTTACTTTGAAGTGAAAGAGATGTATTGCTTTTCCACTGAACCATTTAATATAGCTTTCTTAATAATGCCATGTAAGTCTTCAGTTCTCAATAATAGAATAACGTTTTCCTAGAACGTAGCATATTTCTGTGAAAATATGGAAAAAGTATCTACTCCAAATAGTCAAAGATGTGGTGGGATCACACTTACCTCACCAAATAGAAGTTGCTTTCTGAGAATTGAAGAAAAGCTCTCTATGGGTGGACTTGGACAACTCCTAAACACAGTGCTGTGTGCTGACGCAAAGATTTTATTTTGTCCTCATTTGTCCCTCCAACTGGTTGGTCTTTTGTAGTAAACAGCATCAGTGATCATGCATATCAGATCTAGGAATAAAATATAGAATGAATGTTAATTTCCAAAGTAAGCAAGCTCTGGAGATCACAGGCTCCTGCACTCTGCTCTTACGGAAACCAAACCCTGTCCTCATGCTTGAGAAGCAAGTGTCATATCCAGAGAGCCATCATCCTGGCTTTAGACCATTAATTTTATTTTATGTATTTTGTGTGTGTGTGTGTGTGTGTGTGTGTGTGTGTGTGTGTGTTTTGCCTGCATGTATTGCGTGTATATCTGTATACCATGAACATGGCTGCTCCTAAATGAGACCAGAAGAAGGTTTTGTATACCATGGAATTGAAGTTATAGATGCTTGTGAGCTGCCCTGTGGGTGCTGAGAATTAAATCTAGGTTCTCTGGAAGAGCAGCAATCCTCTAAACCAATGAGTCATCTCTCCAGGACCTAGACATTTTTTTTAAACCAAACATCTCAGTACCTTAGCCACCTTAAGCTGACACATAGAAATAAATACCATACCCCCTCAAGTTTCATAAATCTATTTTTTTTTTAGTTTTTCTGTACACATACAGGTTTTAAAGCCCAGTTCCCACTGCCTATTGCTTTCCCCTCCTTCTTTACAAAAAGCTTAAATCTAAGAATTTTAGACTTAATTGAGAACATAAATTTCCTCCCCAGAAACACTTCGTAGACAACTGGGCATCAATACACTCTTCATATATAATTTGAGAACAGATAATTCTGTTTAATTTCATTTTCAAGTTTCAATCAGTGCCCACTTCATCCTTCCTTATAACAGTATGCTGTTAGCTCAAGTCTAATTTTCTCAAAACTTATTTTAGGTAAGTGGACTGTCATTTTACTTTTAGACAAATGCAATTTTGTGAGTTTTAATTTGAAACCCTGAAAAACCACACTGTTATTAAGAATTTGTTTTTCCAAATCTATTTGCTTCTTGAGTTAAATACCATTCCATCTTTTATTTGAAAAGTATGTGTTTTTTTTTTACACCTTGGAGGAAAGCACGGGGAATCCAAATTAGAGGCTGATATGCCCAGTCTTCAGGGATGAAAGGGAGTTTTAGAATAGTGACATGGTGGTCTAAATTCCAAGCACAATGTGGCATACTGTATCACTGGACAGCTCTCTAAATTCTTAGATCATGGCATGCTGCTGTCAACTAACAGTGAATCTAGAAAACACACGGATGTGAATGGTGTACTTATTGTGAAAACATCAAGAGTTATTTAGTTAGCACTTCTGTGTACCTCCCTTTGCAATGAGATTTTCCAGTTCCTGCTTCTGGGCTATCCCTTTAACTTACTTTGGCCAGTCAGATAATAACAGATAGGACGTATTTGCCAATTTTAGTCTTTACTCTGTGGTACTCATGGAACTATTGGGGCCTTGAAGGAAGTTCTCTACCCAACCATGGTTTCAGGTGCCTTCAAACCCAGTCCTGAGTAGGTTGAGGCTGGATAATCCCCAAATGGAGATCAGCCCAGATTATACAGCAATGTGTTATATCAGTAACATAGTCACATAATGACAGTATCATGAAAAGAAGTAACTAAATATATTAACTAAAATATAAAGTCTTTCGATTCTGACATGAGTCCTAGTCCAATTATCCCATGTGAAAGCCCACATGTTATTATATATGACCATTATTTTTAAGGTGTTCCATACTTTATAATGCTAATACACTGTACTGATAATATATCACCCCAATAAACATCCCATTCTACCTTGCGTGGATAAAATGCATAGCAGACCCAAACACTAATCTCTAAAAGAAAAGAAAACATTATGTTTGTAGCCATGGGTAATTTATTCCTTAGAACCTCCTTTGTGCCTGCCCATGTGGGTCCTTTTTATAAAGACACATTGCAGGGTTTATCCAAGTTTTGAGATGTAATTACATCTCATAATACTTATTCCCCATTGTTTTTGTTATAATCTGTCTTTTAATTTCCTTTTTTGTTATCTGGTTTCTTTTTAGTCTAGTTAAAAGCTTTCTTAAATTTCTTTATGTTCTCAAAACCAACTCTACTTGTTTCCCATCTCTTTTTGTTTTTGCTTTTTTCCCCCCTATTTTCTATTTCACTCATTTTGATCTAATTTCTTCTTGATTTGCTTTCTTCTGCTATCGTTGGGCTTAATCTGTTCTTATATCATTCCTGGTCATAAAATCATGGGATTCATTTTTAGATGTTTCTAGTTTGTACATTACAGTGAATTTACAGCTACCAATTCTCCTCTTACAATTGATAATTCCATTAGTTTGCACACTTTGTGCTTCCAGTTTTATCCACAACTTGTGATTTTTATATTGCATATCCATCAGTGTGGTTTTGTATTTCTTTTTGCATTTTCAATTCCATGCCAGAATGAAAGATTACACCAGACCCCAGTGATACCATGGTACTGAGCATGTCTGTGTGTTTACCTTTTCCCAGAGTACTTTGTATGGTCATTATGCATTTGTATCAACTTGACATCATTTTGTTTCAGGCCAAAGGACTGAGTTCATTTAAGTGGCTTTATTGTGGCAACACATTCTCTCGGCTGTTGTTTCTCTGAGAAGGTGTCTCTTTTAATTCTAAAAGATCAGTTTTGTCTATTTTAAATATTTGTGTTTGGAAGAGCTTTTTTACTTTCAGCTCTTCGACTATATCCTCTCACCTCTAAACTGTGTATACCTGTTTCCTTAGATTCCAGAGGATTTGGAACATCTTCAGATAATGCTCACTCCACTTTCTATTCTTCTGATACTCTCATCCTGTGTATATGGGTCTGATGATGCCATGAATTCCTCTTGGGGCTCACAAACATTGCCTCACACTTTTGCTGTTGTACTTTTTGATTGGCAAGTTCAAATGCACCATTTTCAAAAGTGCTGAGTCTTTTACGATTTGCTCAAGACAACTGTTCGGCAGTTTTTGTGATAGTGCACTTGAGTTTCTGCATTTCGGTTCCAGACTTTGTATCTGACTCTGCCATAGCTTCTATTTCATTGTTTGTATTTTAAATGCTAATGCATTCTTTAATGACTTCATTTAATTGCATGTATTCTCTTTTAGCTCAACAAGCTTCTTATTTTTAGAAGACTTGTTTTTATTTTGTGTGTAGGAGTATTTTTTCCTTGCATGCATGTATGAGTACCACAAGTGTGCAAGGTGCCAACAGAGGCAAGAAGAAAGCATGGGACCCCCTGGAATTGCAGCTAGAGGTAGTTGTGAGCTACCAGGTGGGTGCTGGGCATGGAACCCAGGTCTTCTACAAAGGCAGTTGGTGTTCTTAATCACTGAGGCATCTCTTCAGCCCCACTGAGCTTCTATAGAAACTTTTGAAATGTATATGAAACAATTCATCAGCTTTTATTTTTTTATCTTTAATCTTTGCCCTGTGTTTCTTTTTTCAAATGGCCACTTACCCTGTTTGTTCACATGCTTGTTTTTCTATTCATTAATTAATTATATGTTCTGATATTTAGGAACACGAGGAATCAGCTACCTCCTTCTCTATGAACTGGACTTCTTCACTCCCACTGGAAAAACTCAGCAATGAACTCGGTAGAGGTTGGGGATTCCCTCCAACCTTTTCTGGGCAGAACTTTATTTTATTTTATTTTTTTACAGCTTGTGGTTGTGGGTTTTCAATTACAGAAACTCATTGATTCGTCTACCAGGGGCCGTATTCTCTTCCTCCTCTGTTTTCCATCTTCAGTACCTTAGACTTTCTGGTGCACTGAGAAACTGTAATCCCTCCTTTGTGTTCCACAGGCATCCAAAGATTGGCAGCTGTCCTTCAGCATCTCCAATTAGGTAGAACAGAAGATAGTTTCCTGGGAAGCACCATCATCAAACAATAATGTTAGAACATTGGGGTTTCCACTCTTGCCTTTCCTCTATAAAAATGAAACTATATGTAGCATTTTTAACTGACCAGATTGACCCGTGTCTGCTTGGAGCAGAGACTATTCAAGGTAAAATACAATGTTGTTTCTTGGTCCTTTTCAATGTAGCTTGGGTTTTCTTGGATTACTGGCCTTTCTTAGCTGGCTTCCAGAGTTCTCATTAAGATCGTCTGGTCATACATTATTTTCCTGAGTCAGTGTCTATGTAGGAAAAAGATCTGGAGCTAACTGTCCCACTAATTTATGATTTGTTGATGTCCCATGTGATGTGTGGTAATTTTTACAAGATGAATATACATATAAATTCATTATATACATGCGAATATGAATATATATTCATGGTATATGTGTGCATGTACATCCATTAGCAACTATATCTGAAATTAAGTTTCATATAAGGTGTAAAGACAAATATCTTTCATTTAAATTTCTTGGCTATCTCACATTTAAATGCATATATGTATAAGGAATAATTTCTTTAAGCTATCTGGCTAAATATCACTTTAAAGTACATGAGTTTTAATAAATTTATTTCATGCTTCTTTGTTATTCACCATTTAGTTTGTTTTCAAGGTAGGTTATGCACAATTTAATGGCTGTCAAAGTAAAAACAGAGTAATACATTGTTACAAATTTTCATTTTTTTCAGCAATCTCTAACAAATGAGCCTCACATTTTCAAAAACAAAATGTGGATATTACAATTCAAAGTAGAGCTGGGAGATACCTCCACAGTTGAGAACACTGGTCCTTCTTTTAGGAAGCCCAAATTCAGTGCCCAGCACCCTTGTCATGTGACTCACAACCTCCTTGTAACCTAGCTTCATCCATCTCAGTGCCCTTTCATGACCTCATTGTCCCCCACCTACATATGTACATACATGCAAAAGCAGACTCTTGCATGGGCATGCACAGGCATGCACACACACACACACAGACACACACACACACACACACACACACACACACACACACACTTTTCAAAAGGGACTCCTTGGTTCCATCTTAAAATTCAAAATAAACAAATAGATGTCTTTGTTCTCCAAAATTATAACATTTTGATTTACATATCATACTAAAAATAAAGCATTGGTTTTTAAAAGTTTGAATATATAACATTAAGCAAATGTACTGGGAAATATTTGAGTTTTGGTATATGAGTACATAAATTACAATAATCACCTTGTGGAAATATGCTATAAATTAAGTGTATCCCTTGAGGATAGATTTAGAGAAGAGTGGCTGGAGTCTACCTAGGAAGTTCAGCTCTGTTCACTGGAGCATCCTGACTCAAGCAGGGACAATGCTGGACAATGTTTTTAAATGAGTGTGGAACCTTTTTAGTGCCCTCTCTCCTCCAAGTGAAAATAAACAAGGCTCAATAAACAGATAAGCTGTATCTACCTTCCTTCTGTAAATTAATTCCTTGGTGTAAACACTCTAATTTCATAACTCTTCTAATGTCAGTTATACTCGTGTGCCTGCAGATAAAGCTAGCTAATTATGAAGATTCAGTGTCCTTACAATCATTTCAAGGGTAGCAGTGAAAGCATTTACAAAAAAATAATTCTCCATCCATATGGGTATAATGATTCATTCATTCCTTTATAAAAATCATTTTATTGTAAAAAGCTTGCAAATTAAAAAACAAAAAGCAAAACTCATCACATGGTTAAGAAGTTTGAGGACCCCACTGCTCTCTACGGTTAAAAGGGCTATTCTGAAGCTATGTCCCTTCATGTTGGATCGCATACTTTTGGTATCAATTGCATTTTTAATGCATGTATCCACCAACGTTTACTATTGTACATCTGCATGACTAGATTTATTAAGATGAGTGTAAGCTATTCCTGTATAAAGTCTCAGTAACATTTCTACCAATCATGATTTAAAAAGTAGAGTTAAAGGATTCACATGGGCTGAGTGTGAGCCTTTGGCAAATATATCCGAACCCAGTCTTCTTTCCAGTGAAAGAGTCATCACAAAGCTCATCTTATGAGGTCTTTTGTTTGTCAGTTGCTGTAACATAACAATTAATTAAGGAACATAGAGACAAATGACACAGAGAATATGCACCTAAACTCGTATTATGCATTTATCTCTGCTCCAAAAGTTTTTGTTCTGTTACTATGGAAAATAAAGGCTCATATTACCACGTTGCAAAAGAAATAGACTCACTTTTCTAGATAAATTATATATGGCAGAGAGATGGAACACCACAATTTTCTAATTTCATGGATGATTTTTATTGGTTGAATTTTGAGGTTTCCCTAAGTGTGGGATAAAAAAAAAAAAAAAACAAACAGACAGACAAAAAAAAACCTACAAAGCATGTTTCTCATTTGTTATCAAAGTTCAACTTAAAAATGTTTCCAGAGTTGTTTTCATGATGAATTATTATGAACATCTTTGCTTTCTTTTTCTATCAACCTCTCTATTAGAATGTCTTGAATTACTAACAACAATGCATCGATATTTTAACTACAAACTTAAGTCTTCATTTTCAATGAGACTGAAATAATAATATTGTCATGTTACATGTTGGGCAAGAACTCTACATAGATAGTCATAACCGTTGTATGGACTATAATAATTATAATACCTTTTGTTTTACCTTCTTCCAGTATATTGGCCATAAATCATGTCATTAGAGACTACTAAAAATATATTGGCGGTCATCAACACTGAGAGTCTAGTCACAAACTGGAAACTTTGTAGAGGCATCATTTGTATAAGAATACTGTCAACCCTCTGGGGATGATTGAAAAACCAAGGCTACTAACTTAAATTCAATCTTTTTAGCTAAGAGAAAGAAACTTTAAAATGCTGTACATAGTGGTTTAAAAAAAACCTATTTTCCACTGAAGTGGATGACTCTGTTTTAATGACATTTCACAAGAAACCTTGATATTTAAAATGTAGCTACCTCATCCAATAATTGAAAGAATCGATTGGGATTGTGTATGCTTGTCTGCTGGGAGCAGCGTACACATCTGTAACCCAGCCTTCAGGAATTTGAAGCAGTAAGGTTACTACAAGTTTAAGGCTAGTCTAGAACAAACAGTGTGACTGTGCATATAAACAAACTAAAAGATAATACCCATCTGTATTTTTGAAAAGTAGAAGTCTCCATAAAGCAAAAGTAAAAATCAGAGCAAGATTTTCTTAATAATTATGTGAAAAGTTTGTCTAAATACAGCCAGAGAAAGGAGGTCATCATGAAACAAAAATGGGCTGCCTGACAACTAAAAGTAACATGAAGGTGTCTGTGATTTGATTGGTTAACAACCTCTAATGATGTAAAACAAATGATTTTGGGTACAGGAGATGTTTATTCTGTAGAAATGAAAAAGGTGATGGCTTTCCCTCAGCTCTTTTACAGTTGATATTTCTGGCTACAGACACAATCATTCCAATCTTTGAGGTATAACTTCTTGGTAAACTGAGTCAGACAATACTCTTACTCATTAAAATAAGACTTAATGTTTTCTATATGTCTTAATTCATTGTCTAAATAAATTCAAATGTTATGGTTCATTTTTGATGTTTGTTACCATAAAGTATTAACATTCACCATAATGAAAAGGAATGTCCTGAAAGGATAAAGCTTGGCATGAGTACCGCCATCTTAAGCTAGTCTCCCATTTGCTGGGGTTTGAATGCCATTTAAGGCTAAGCCATGGGCAGATGTGTTCTGTTTCTTCTTTTCAATTTCTTATGTGTTCCAAGCACAAAACCCACAACTCAAAACCTATTGTTAAGAAACCAGCCTGCTATTGTTCCTTCTTGTGTAATCTTAGGTGGCCCACCTGCTTGTGGGTTTCCATCATGTGATGCTATCTTACATACACTGCTTGTGGTTTTCAGTTTTAAAACTTGATCACCCAGAAAAGTTGGCATTGCAGTTTCAGCTCCCTAGTCTGTGCTGTGCTCCTGGTTGGTGAGTTTGATGTTCAAATCAATAAATTTGCTCTGGTTAAGAAGACTAAATCACCATGTGAGTTGCCCAAGGAGAAACCAACATGGCAAAGAGCTTGAGAAAGCCTTTGGCCACCCACCAGAAAAGAACAGAGGCCATCAATCCAATATCACTTGTGCAACTGAACCTACCTGGGTTGGAAAGAAATCCATCGCTGGCCAAGTGTTCAGGTGAGATAGAGGTCCCTGCCATCACTTTGATTTTTTGTTTGTTTGGTTGGTTTTGTTGTTGTTGTTTTTCATCTTTGTTTTATGTTTTGTTTTCCTTTAAAAAAAACAGAACAAACAAACAAAAACCTCTGGAAGAAAATGCTTTACTCAGACAGGCTATGCCTGAACTAATGGCCCATGGACTGGGAAGATATCTTAGTCCATGTGGGATGTTAGAACTAAAAGCAAACAGATCTCAGTTAATTCTACAAGTGATTGCCAGCAGAATAAGAGGGCATCATATCTGAACTTGTTTAAATATATGAACTAGTACTTTGTAACAATATAGATTTATTTCCCAAGTTCTGCAAGCTAGAAGGTCAAATTTACAGCATTAGGATATCTGATGCCTGATGATATCTAGTTCTTCAAAGATACTGAGGACTTGCTTTGTCTTAAAATTAAGAAAGAAAGAGAGAGCACCTGAGCTCTGTTGTGTTATGAATTACTTTCCTGAGAACTCACTCTGTTTTTTAGCACTCTTCAAAGCTCTATCTCCTACTGGTTACGATTTCAATACATATATTGGAGAATACAAAGATTCAGATTATCATGTGAAACAAATTCATATTATTTCAATGTTACATTTATAGTACTTATTTATCAGTAAGTAGCCAATGCTAGCATACTAACTAAAAATCAATTTACAGAAAATAAAATATAAATATTTAATCACAGAAAATGTTACTATAAAAAGATAATTTATGAAGAGACCTGTTTATTGAGACACAGTTTGAAACAACAGAAATGTTGAAAATAGATGGAAAAATTATAGCAACCTTCATACCCCTGTCACTAAAAGAGAGAGCTATGTATAATACTTCTATCAAATTAGAAAAAACACATGTATGTTGAAATGTTTACTAAGTATTAAGAAAAGGAAACCTCTAGAAAACTAAAACAATTAAGAAAATAGCATCATATATAAAGCAAAATTAACCAATACAATGTGTGGGAGATTTTAATATGCTGGAGATGTAAGAAATTAGTCTTGGTAAGCATTGTAGCTCACATTAATAGCTACACCAAGCAGTCTCCTGTTGATTACAAGCAGTTTTATAGAACACCCACACCACATAAAAACACAGTGCACCAATCTTAAAATTGATACAAGATGGCCCTTTCTTAGCTAATATGAATTATTTCTTGTTAGGATCGAGCAATTAGTGTCTAGTTCTAATCCACTTATCTTACCTTCTAGATGAAACTGTTTTTATTCTTCTCTCATATATTGTATACTAACTGGAATTTTCCTTCCATCCACTCCTCCCAGTCCCTCCCTGCCACCTCCACTCTCCCCAATAACCACCCCTCCTCTATTTACCTTCAGAAATGAGCAAGGCCTCACAGAGATAACAACTGAACACAGCATAATAAGTTACAAGAACTCTAGGCACATACCCTCTTATCAAACCAGCAAGAAAATCTATAGGAGGAACAGGGTCCCAAAAGCAGGCAAAAGAGTCATAAACATTTCAACTCCCACTGTTAGAAGTCCCACAAGAACAGCAAGCTATACAACCATAATATATATGCAGAGGACCTAGCTCAGACCCATACAGGCTTCCTGATTGTCTTTCCATTCTCCAGGAGCCCTAGCTTTTAAGATATTAAAGAATAGTACTTTCTCTACTTTTAATATTACCTAATTGTGAAGTTAACTATTACTCTTTGCCCTAAGCACCTAGCACCAGCTCAAATTCAGTAGCATGGTTCTCTTCACACTATAGTTCTGAGCCACCACACAATCTCTCATAAAATGTTGTCTCCCTCATTGCAATGAACCAGTAAAAACAACTTTGTTTGACTAACATTATATTCTATCTGGTCTTTGAATACAGATACCCACATAATCCTTCAAAATATAAAGTTTAAAGCTGAAAATATTGTAGATGTATTTAAGGCCATGAAACACATACAAAAGGTGGAGAGGACACAGCTAACAGTACAAAAAATAAGTAAGGAAGGAAAAAATAAGGCACTGAGATTCCTAATGAATGCTGTCTATCATGTCTAATATGTGTGCATAAATGAGGAACTAAAACACACTTTATTACACACAAGCTTTTTATTTTATCATAGTAGTTGATTTCTTTGTTAATAATGAAAACACTGCTTTTTTCTAGAATTTTTAAAACATAGTTTAATGCTCAGCTTATACTACTACTTTTGTGTTTTAACTCATAGTTCAATTATCTTCTTCATTCCTCCCACAAACAAACTCCAAAAACTTAAGAACAGAATAATCAAGATTGTTTGTTTGCAGCTAGTTATCTAGTATCAATTTTCTGTGTCAGTTATTCTTGTATCATTGTGACCAAAATACTCGACAGGAATAATCCAAGGGAAGATTTACCCTGGCTCTTGGTTTCAGAGGGTCTCAGCCCACCATGTCAGGCAAGGCTTCAGGGGCTCATGGTTGTAATAGTGTACAAATGACGATCTTTGTAACAGGGTAGACCAGGATGCAGATGACCTCTTCGTACGAGCCAAACCTCAGCCCAAAGATTATTCACAACCAGGAAATATTGTGAATAATCCTATGAGGAACAGGAATGGCAATAATGAAGTGTTCATTTAAAATTAGGTGAAATTTTCTAACTCTAAATATGGTTCAAAGCAGTTTAAGTACCCATGATAAGCTGAGGTGGAAGGTGTGTACTTGTGTGTTTTTT
>CAJQZJ010027887.1:82003-117828 GCA_907164525.1 Lophiomys imhausi | reverse complement strand
TCTATGATTTTGTTGAAGATATTTCCTGGACCTTGGAGTCGGGAGTCCTCTCTTTCCTCTATACCTATAATTCTTAGGTTCCGTCTTTTCATTGAGTCCTTGATTTCTTGGATGTTGTGGGTGAGAGATTTTTTAGCCTTCTCATTTTCTTTGGATGTTGTACTGATTTCTTCCATTGAATCTTCCATGCCTGAGATCCTGTCTTCCATCTCCTGCATCCTATTGTTGATACTCACATCCTTAGTTCCTGTTATCTTCCCTTGGTTCTCCACTTCCTCTTTTAACTCTGACTGTGTTTTCTTTTTTCTTTTTTTTTTTTGGTTTTTCGAGTCAGAGTTTCTCTGTGTAGCCCTGGTTGTCCTGGACTCACTTTGTAGACCAGGCTGGCCTCGAACTCACAAAGATCCGCCTGCCTCTGCCTCCCAAGTGCTGGGATTAAAGGCGTGAGCCACCACCGCCCGGCTGACTTTGTTTTCTTTATTGTTTCTATTTCTATTTTCATGTCTTGTATGGTTTTGTTCATTTTGTACATTTCCTTCTCCAGCTTGCTTGTTTTTGTATGAAAATATTTCATTGCTTTTTCCTTTTCCTGTTCAAGCTCTGTCACCCTGGCTTGGAACTCTTTAATGGTGTTGTTCCTTGTTTTGACTTGTAGAATTGTGGCTTCTTTGAATCCTTCATAGATTTAACTTCTTCTTGCAGGGACTCTATCACTTTCCATAATGCAGAATTGTCAACGTTTTCATGTGTTTCTGTTGGTGTGAGGTCATCCGAATTGGATGAGCTAGGATAATTCTGCTTTGTTGGAGTCATATTTCCTTGATTTCTATTTTTTTTTTTTACCTTTGGCCATTGGATGCGTTTAGCTGTCTGTTCTTGTCGTTTTCTGTGCTGGGATCCACAGTGAATGATTTGGTGCAAGGGATGAGTTACTTGGCTATTTGTCGTTCCTTACCAGGGGGATTTCAGGGTCACTGTGGTTTTAATCGCCTGAGGCACTGTGAGCTGGTGCAGCCTATTCCCAGGTTGTGAGTAATGGACCAGGATTGTTTCACTGCTCCCAATTCAGACTTCTCTATGTTGCACTCTGAGTTATCAGCCTGTAATGGCTCTGATGGTATGGACCTGTTTGCCCAGGCACAGATTCTGTGGGCTTTGTTTGTCGTCACGGAGGCTGACAGGGTCTGGCTTCACACCTAATATGTCTGGATTTTCTAGAATACAGCTATGGTCCCAATTTCTGGTTTCTCACTAGGCTTCTCGCCACAGGCCTGGCCTCTGTGCCTGATTCCCTCCCTGTCTGCGCAGCCGCGGGTCTCCTTCTCTGGCTGCTCGGCCGTGGGTGCACAGAGCCCGGGATCCCCCGGCCGCCAGAGTGGTCCTCTTACCCCAGCAGCTCAGCCGTGGGTGCGCGGGTCCCTGGCCCCGCCCACGCCTGACTCTCTCCCCAGTTGTCCTGCCGTGGGTTCGCGGGGATTTGGCCCTGCCAGCCCGGCTCCCTCCCCAGCTGTGCTGCCGTCAGTGCTCGGGATTCGGCCCCTCCCGCCCGCCTTTGTGTTCCCGTCTTCCTGCGCTCTCTCGGAACCTCCCGCCCTCCGCTTCACGAGTGGCTGTGGACCACCCGCTGAGCCCCCTGTTTGTTCCTTGCTAAGACTTCCACTATCTTGCAAAATTTTTTAAGTGGGTATAAGTTCTACCTGAGGTGTGGGGAGTCCAATAGGCTAGTGAACTATCGCCAAGTGGCCTCTGATTCTGCCTGCTGTGAGTTGGGGACGATCTTACCAGGCGCCTCTCCAAATGGAAGTTCCCGAATCCCAGGTTTAGTGGCTTCTGTGTCTGCGAGAGATGGGGAGAGAGCCTTACCCTGGGACTTTTAACAGTCCCTTGGGAGCTGTGAGTGTTCCCGGGAGGGTCTAGCCCCTCCGGTTTTTGCACAGTGCCCAATAACTCTGTGTTTTTTATGGCTCTTTTTTCCCCCGTGTTCAAAATGCGTCAGTGTAGGTCGCCGCCATCTTGCCCCGCCTCGAAAAATTTTTGATTATTGATCTTAGAGACTGAGCTGTAGGTGTTCTGTTCAGGGAGTTGTCACCTGTGCCAATGAGTTCAAGGCTTTTTCCCACTTTCTCTTCTATTAGATTTAGTGTGTCTGGCTTTATGTTAAGTTCTTTGATCCACTTGGACTTAAGTTTTGTGCAAGGTGATAAATATGGATCTATTTGCATTCCTGTACATGTTGACATCCAGTTAGACCAACACTATTTGTTGAAGTTGTTTTCTTTTTTCATTGTACAGTTTTGGTTTCTTTGTCAAAAATTAAGTGACCGTAGGTGTAAAACTGTGGTACATTTACAAAATGGAATACTACTCATCCATCAGAAATAAGGAAATCATGCAATTTGCTGCCAAATGCTTGGATCTGGAAATGTTCAACCTGAGTGAGCTAACTCAGACCCCAAAAGATACTGATGGCATATATTTACTTATAACTGGATTTTAGCCATATAGTAGAGTATAACTATCCTACAACCAACAAACCAAAAGGAACAAGAGCATAGACTTTGTTACCTGTTAGTAGGACACTTTACCCTAGTGGAGCTGCAGTGTAGGTCCCCAGACAAGGAGGCTCCTAGCCCTCATATGCCTGATGAACTGAGGGGGACTGAGATGTGAGAGCACCCCACACCAGAGCAGTAGGATACTATTCACAATTCACAGGAAATGGAATGTTCATCATTGGATGTATAAATTTAAAAAATGTAGCATAATGAATGGAAGAAGAACATACTGCTATGTATCTATAAAATGACAAAATCTGTCCTTTCCAACAGAATGGGTGAACCAAGGAAATATGACATTAAAAAAAAAAAACAAGAAAGGAAGAAAAAAGGCAAAGAAAAGCAATCGTCCTATCATCTTACACTACTAAAACATGTACCTGTTTGGAAAAAAATGCACATTAAAACACTTAGGAAATTAGTAAAATAAATTAAATACATAAATAAGACTGTTATCAAAGAAAATCCAAGCCTGAAAGATTTTACTAGTACATTCAAATAATATTCCAAGAAAGATTTGTTCTATTTTAATATGGTGGATATATATTTTTACATCATATGTCTCAATAACAACTATAGAACCATTACAAAATGGAAATGGTTTATGCTGAATTGCGTCATAAAGTGCCAAGTTATTCAGAAGTATTAGGTTCATGATGCTACTGGTGAAACATATTATTAAAATGAGCCCAGCATTTAGTGAAAATAGTCCTTAAGAACTTTCATTTCACAGTTAGTAAGACAAAAAGACAAGAATAATAGAAACAAAACACTGAAAACTGCAACTTAAACATAGTAATGATAAATATACATTTTATTAAATGCACAGTATTGGGAACCAAATGGCTGGAGTTAAAAACCCATCAAGTAGGAATTGTCTTATACATTGCCGGAATTAGCAAATACAAGGGCAGATGTGTGGAAAAGTTTGAAGTTCAGATATACAGCATTGTATTTTTAATATAATAGGGTCTTGTGTAATATGTATGATACATTTATATTTAAAAATGTTCATTGCTAATCTGAATTTTAAATGTAATTTGGTATCCTCCATTGTATCTGGCACTCTCTCTTGTTAAATATCCCAGACATCTAATTTGTAAATCAAAAATCTCTACTCCATCAAAGAAGACAAGCCAAATATATATCAAATCCAAAAGATAATAAAATCAGTACCAGAAAAAGACATTGGTATAGTAAGAAGAGGAACTATATCTTAATATCTTAACATATTAGGTTTTGTAAAAAACAATAAAGGGGATAAATTAATTTTATATTTTTTTATTTGTTGTTCATTGTGAAAGAACCTATAATATAAACAAAGCTCGCTTTATACTCATGTTTTTTCTACCTTAAGCATCCTCTTCCCAAATTGTGGGATCATAGATGTGTTGACAAATAATGTGTTTTCATTAGATTAATAGTTGAGATTTTATAAGGCCATCAGAGAAACACACTATTCATGAAAATGTACAATCATCCACACAATGAAAATATTGGACTTGGGTCCACATTTTGTGAAAGATTTAATTATTGTCCCACAAAATGAGGTCCTTGGTCATTATGCAGAGCAAAGAGTGCTTCTCACAAATGAGTAATCTTTTTAATAGTACTTCATTTGCTTCATTTGTTGATACAGCTGGAGTTACATGCTAGAAAAAGCCATATATTCAATGACTACACAGGTAAAACAATACTAAAACAGAAATAATACATTTATTTAGAAATAATTTAGGGAAGGATAAACATCATTTCTTACTTGGTTGTGTTGCTTTTAATTAAATGTCTCTTTCAGACTTTCACAAGCCCTCTAGAAATCTGGGTTTTCACACAGGCAAAGTAAAATAAAGTTTAGAGTTTGAGTCAGGGTAGGTTTTCAATGTATCCACAAGATTACAACATTAAATTAAATAGAATGATTAATAAATAAAGTCAAACTGATACAAACTTTTGAAACACATGACAAAACATTGTAGAGTGTTGTATGTGGCTCTAGTGATACGTGGCATGGAAACAGTGAGATCACTGTTGAGTAGACTCAAAAGCCCAGATGTCTCAGTGTCCCAGGTCTTTAGAGCTCGGCAGGAATGTAGTCCTCTGTTCTGTTCCCACCCATCTTTCTAGAGCATGTAAACACACCTCAAAGGCCTGTCTTCACTGTAGCACATAGAATCGTGAACTTAGACACCCTTTCCCAGGTAGCACTGCCAGCATCCCAATTCCAGACAATAAAGTACAAGTGAGCCCAAAGAAGTCCTGTCCACAATTCCTCCCAGTTCAAAAGAGAAGGTTCAGGCTGATTTTGGGAGATCATGACCCATCTCAGGGTGCATATATTTTAGGGAACTATGAGGGAGAAAAGAGTTTTGTAAAATAAGTTTTAATAAAGTGTCATCAAGTAGCAGCTTCAGAGTCATGATTCCATCTGAAGGAGTTTTTGCCACTGGAGAAGGCATTTCCAGACTGCACAGACATTTGCCCTGGAGCTTGAGGACCCTGACCTGGGCAGATAGAGGCAGATACTCTGCCTGCAGACACAACAGGACCCTGCGGAACCTGCAAGGGACAATGGAGGAAGAAGCAGCCCGACATTGCCTCCTGGATGCGGAATTCCCAAATATCCCTAATCAGCCAGGGCACTCACCCACACTCCCCCCCACCCCAACAACAGCCCATTGCCCAGAGCCTGCCACCTGCCAACAGAGAGTTCTTTGAGTTTCAAATCCCAACTCCACTGCTGCCTTGCCTCCTCTGCCACAGCCATGTCTCAACTCCGGGGCTCTCTCTGAGGGCCCATGCTGCCCAGTTCTAGCCCCACAAGCTGCCTGAGGGAAGGAGCTTTCTGCACTACAGTAGAGGTTATGTTTTAGGAACAATAGTAAAGAAACCACTTAACAATTTCCTATTAAGGACATATCTATGTATTATACCATTTGAACATAGGAATCAAAGAAGATTTGTATCAATATACTTTTAAAATCAATATTCATGTCAGGTGTCTTAGGGTTTTATTGCTGTGGAAAGACATCATGACCACAACTTTTATAAAAGGAAACATTTAATTGTGGCTGACTTACAGCTTCATAAGTTTAGTCAATTATTGTCATGGTGGGAAGCATGATAACATGCAGGAGATATTGTGCTGGAGAGATACTTGAGAGTTCTACATCTGGATGAGTAGACAGCTGGAAGGGGCAGTTATAAGAGTCCTGCCTTGAGCATCTGAGACCTCAAAGCCCACATCCAATGATGCTTTTTCTAAGGAGGCCAGGTTTCCTAATAGTACCAATCCATATGAGCCTATGAAGCCATTTTCATTCAAACAACCACTCTAGGTATGGTAATACACATCTGTATTTCCAGCACTTGGAAAGTAAGGCTAAGGACAGAGGAACTTGATGTCAGCCTGGTCTATACAATAAATTTCAGTCTATAATGACTTTATACATGATGATGCCCTGTCACAATAGTGCTAAATTTTCATAGAGAAATATAATTTCCTTCTAATTTTTAGTCATCATGTACTAAAACAATTTTAATTCTTAGTAATAATAATCCAGTATCATTTATAATTACATAATGTTATAATAATTTTGAAATATATGTTGTTATAAAATAATATTTAAACTCAAATGGGGTGTTTTGAACACATAATAAGAACATTTAAGTTTTGTATCATTTACATTTTAACTGATGCTTAATAAATTAACTTTAGTGGTTTAAATTCTTTAGACATGACCTAAATATTTAATGACTACCTATCATTTGTTTTAACTTTCTGAAGACTCTAAAGATTAGAAAAACATTTAATGTATGTCATATTATTCAGTATTTTTACAAACATTTAGCTAATTTAAACATACTTGATTTACTAGTTTTAGGTCAGACTCAGTTTTACAAAAAAAAAAAAAAAACCTAATAGAGAAAAGTTTTACTTATGAATTTATAATTAATTCTAAGGAATGTATCTGTTTAAGTAGACTAATAATTATATATTAAAGATTGCTAAAGTGATGTGAACTTGAAAATATCTGGGTTATGTAGAAGTAATGAATTATACTATTTGCCAGGATTTATAGTATATTTAACTAGTCGGCAGTGTTAATCCTTAACCTGCCATTATAAATAATCCCAAACAGACACCTTGTGTATTTTATCAAGCCTACCCTGGATTGTGGAATCTTAGCTCATCTAAGCAATCTTATAATTCTATTCCCCAAATATGGCCCCATATATACATATGTCCCCTGCGCTGTTATTCTCCATGCTAAGCCAATCTTCTGGCCTATTTGGAATGAGGTACTTTTCTCAAACCCATGGCATGTGTCCTCATTCCTGTTGCTCTGGTTTCTTCCCTTCTACTTCTGGAGGCTTCTTCTACTTAAGATCCTCTCTGCTTCAGAAACATGTACCTTAGTCCCACCTACCTCTGTCTTTGCCCAATCTCAGGCCTCAGCATTTATTTAACCGATCAAAGACAATGATTAGAAAGCAAAATAACATCAAGTAGGCCTCTCGAACCAACTAATTAACATAGAATGCATAACATCACCCCATAAATTCCTTCCTTCGTGTATGATGAAAAGGTCAATTTTTTAAACTCATAGAGTAAAAACAGTAAGAACATATATGAAGTAATCAAGAAAACCATATATAAAAGTTACATACATGTATAGCCTATTTGTATCAGACAATGTTAAAGAAAAAAATCATCTATCTTATCTTAATGTGTGTAAAGTTCTGAACCTAAATATTTTCTATCATATCCTACATTTATACACTTAACAATTTTATTTAGATTTGAAAATATTCTCTTAAATCCTAAACAACTCAAGTTCAATTGAAATTTTATATCTATTAGTCTTCAACCCCATCAAAGAATTAAGAAGGGATAAAGTTATTATTTGAACAAATAGGAAGCATAGTAGAGAAACTTCCAAAAAGAAAAAAAATGACAGTTTGCTGCATAGACAGTCCCAAATATCTCTCAATACCACAGGAGCATCATCTTTAGCATTCTGGCCAAGCATATCTCACAGACATATTTGTGCAGAAGGAGATAAGAAGGATTTCCCCACTCTCTCAGGTCATCGACTTACCTGCATTTAGGCTCTGGTACATCTTTCAACTGTATATAATCTGTTGAGAGAGCAGGGGTGCTTTTACCTAGTAGGAATTATCTCCTGATAGAGATTTTTGATGCTCCTTGTCTCCTTCCAAATCAAATGGGAGCTATCAAGAGCTGACTATCTCACATCAAACAATTCTTAAAATAATAATAAAAAAACTTTAAATGCCATTTTTGTATACCTCTGAGGGTTTAAGGGCATGTGCCATTACCGCCCTGCTCAAATATTTCACTTAAATCTCAGATAATAGTAACTATGTAACACAGAGAACAACTCTGAACTGCAATAACAATTCAAAATATGTCTAAAATCCTTAAAAATCTCTCATGTTTTAGCAATGCCAAACCACAAAAATATCCTTCCTACCTCCCGATATAGGGAAAATCAAAGACATCTAAAAAAATAATCAAGCAAAGAAACAAGAACATTACAAAAGTATTGGTCTAGCTGTGCCATCCTATGCCAAAATTTTGTTCTGTTTATTATTCACTGGAGTCTAAGGAATAACAATACAGTTGTATTTCATTGGGGAGCTTGTCACAGATAATCCTGACAAACACCTAGTAGTCAGGGAGCTCTGAGCTCCAGCTGCCATTAATTTTGTATTTCCTATTGAGGAAACAATTTTAATATAAGTAAATAATTAATGAATTATTTATTAAATAGGGTGTAGAGTCTGACAAAATCCATCTTGAAAAAAGATTTTATTTTGAGATAAGTTTGACTTAACTGACCTCCAGTTCCAGAACAAAAACAAAGTGTACCCGACCTTGCATTCCATTGTCATCTCTGGAAAGATCACTCTGAGAAAGTACCCAAAAATTCTAAGCAAACTTTCTGGTGGTCAAACTAACCACAGCTGTTTAGTCAGTAACAATGAGACAATCAGAAAAGGACATGACTAGTTACCCAAATGTCATCCAATCCTATGCTAAAAACCTGTTTCTTTGTCTAAGTCTCTATATAAACCCTCTGATTTGGGAGCTCAGGGGTGTCAACCTGAACCATTTTGCCAGTGATCCTTGGGAATCCTAGCTCTGAGCTTGAATAAACAACCCTCATGCATTTACATCAGAGTTAGCTCCCCAATATAGGGAAAATCCTGGGTGGTCTTTGGGGTCTTGAGAACGAGGCACAACAAGAACTCTTATAATGCACAATAAAGTCATAGATAGCATAATCTCATAGATATTTGTAAATGTAGAAAAAAGGATTTGTACTTATTGCTTTGAATTTTATATCCATCTATAAAGGTTTATAATTAAAAATTACAGTGAGAAAAACTGTACAGGTATTTCCATGTTTTTGTGAAACAAAATGTGTGGTTGAGGGAATCAAGAAAACCTTGTCACAGCTGATGCTTATTGCACAGGAATTTGTGCGATCAGTATATAAGTCACAATTGAAATGGAATGCATTGTAATTTTAAAAATCGTTATTGGATTGATTGAGATACCTAAAATGAAAATGATTTCTTAATTCCAAGAAAATATATTTATTAGACTGGCAGGTTAATTATATATCAAAAAGCTCTTGTATCAGTCAGAGATCCATAATCTCATCCCTTATCAATAATTGTAAGCACACCGAAAATCTCAGGAACTGTGCAGTACAACCATATTAATAGTTGATAGTAAACAATTTTTGATGAAACTTTCCAAAAGCTCTGCTGTCAGTGCCAGTGTATACTCTGTAACCTCTAAAGTCTTTAAAATGCAACTATTTAGTGTATTTTAAGATAATAACAAATGCTTTAGGGAGTACTGAAGGAATACAAGGTCTTTGATTTAAGAGCTAGTTGTTTTATATGAAGGCTCATGAGCTACACTATCTGGATTTGGGAGACCCTCATTTGTATCTACTTTTTTCTTGATTTCTGACCAAAACTTTGAGGTAACTATTCAGCTAAATTATCTAATTCATCCTTCCTATTTTGTAGTGTTAGGCAAGGAATTACGTTTAATTACAGTGCTGAAATTCTCCTAAAAATTGGCAAAGTAACTTGAATAGACTGTTTTCTTTTCCAGACATGTCACTATTTTCTCAAACCAGGCATAATAATCAAACACTGGTTTAGTTCACTGATTAATTCACTATTGAATAATGTACAAATCAGTGTTTAGGCAAATAGAACAGAAAATAATTTATTAAGTTCTTGGACTAAATTGTATCCACTTTAGAAAAATCTCCTGTAGGATTGCTCTAATTAGATACTGAGAACCATTCTTTGGTAATATATTTTTCTAAAATAGGTGGTTTAATTAATATGAATATGAACATTCAAACTAACATATTAAAAGTGAATTTTAAGTAAGACATAAAATTGGTAAGCAATTTTTTAAAAAGTCTTAAAACATTTATCATAGCAGGCAATTTAGCCTTTGTGAAGAACTATATTTAATTTTGGTTGTGAGCCTAGCCTTTAATGGCTGAGATATCTTTCTGGCCCTCAGAGGAAGCATGGTACATTTATACAATTGGATACAACTCAGTTATTAAAAGCAAGTAAATTATGAACTTCAAAAATGGATGGAACTAGAAAATATCACCCTGAGTGAGGCAACCCATGCTCAGAATGATATACATGGTATGTACTCACTTATAAGAGGATTGCCATATAGTACAGGATAACCAAACCACAATCTGCAGACCAAAAGAAGCTAAGCAACTAAGAGGGCCCAAAGGAGGATTCCTGAATATTACTCAGGAGGTGAAATAGAATAGACAACAGAAGTGGATAAAGAGAGGGAACTAGGTAGGAGATAGAGGAGGGAAAGAAGGGTGTGGATCAGATGTGGGAAGAGTGGAGGATGGAGGTGAGAAGGCTGGGAAAGATATGGGAAACCTAGGAATGGGACATCTCTGACACAAACTGGAGACCTATGACAAGGAAGGACCCTGGAAGGATGTGGGGGGGGGTGACTCTAGATGATACTCCTAGCAGCACAGGACATGGAGACTGAAGAGGTCTCCTTCTAGCCAGATAGGACTTCTTGTGGAGGGAGGGAATCACTACCTAACCTCAAAATCTTCAACACAAAATTTCCTCTCTATGAAAGATGTGCATGGATAAAGGTATATCAAAGAATGAGATAATGTACAATCAATGACTGGCCCAACCTGAGACCTACCCCATGGGAGAGAGCCAACCCCTATCACTATGCACAATATTCTGCTTTGGTTATTGACAGTAACATAGCACAGCATAACTGTCCTCTGAAACCTCCATGAAACAGAGGATCAAAACAGATGATGAGACTCACTGGATGCAAGTTGTCTTGTGGAAGAGTGAGGGAATGGATAGAAGGACCCACAGGGGACATGAATTCCAACAGAGTCAACTAACCAAGACCAATGGTGGTTCATAGAGATTGAAACAACTAAACAGCATACATGAACTAGACCCAGTACCCTACACATATGCAACCAATGGAGTACTTACTTGTTCATCATGTGGGTCCCCTAGCAAGTGGAGTGGATTCTGTCATTCACATGGATTGTGATGCCTGCTTTTCAATGACTTTCACCTAAGAGACTATCTTGCCTGGGCTAAGTTGAAGGGATGTTCTCAGTCCTGATTCTACTAGATGTGCTGAAGTAGGATGTTATGGGGGGGGCTGTTTCCCTTTTCTGAGGAGAAGAGGAGGGGGATGGTGGTAGAGGGTATGAGGGTGGAACCCAGAGGAGGGGAGGGAGGAAGGTATGATTGCAATCTAAAATGAATAAATAAGTAAACATATATATATATATTTAATGTGATTTATAGTAGATCTATTTTCTTTTCCTTTTGAGATTATAATATACTTACATCTGTTCTACCTTTCCTCCCTCCTTACTGCATTTTAAATATTCATCCTTTTATCTATAGATAAGTATAGGTCTCATACTTTATCAAATAAATGTTTCTTTGCCACAGACAGAGATCATTGCATAAAACCATAATTGATCAAAACATAGAGAACAAGTGAGCTTGTGATACCCATATCCAAATGACACGTCTACAACACAAATATTGTACCTGCACATGGAACATAGGGAAAAAGCGGTTGAAAGATTGCATGAATCAGAAAACAAGAAATTTTCTGTGAGATTCCATCCCCTACAAATATCAGATAAACTACACAGTAAAGTGTCATCAACACAGCTGTCTAAATAACACATGAGAAAGGATGGTACCAATACACATAGTGACAAGAACAAGTGAAATCTCATTGTGGCCAACTCTAGACAAAGACAAAGAAATACAGGTAACTAAAGAATGTTGAGAATGGGAGCAATAGTGTTTCCAAGGGAGTATCCCCCAAACTGGCTATGCTATCCAATATCAACTCATTAGCCTTGAAATCATATACACACAAGTAGAATTAAGGAGAGTAGTTGTGAGCATGCCATGTTTGCTATATTTATGATTAAATTAAACATAATGTAAACAAATTTGAGAGAGAGCAAGGAAGAAGGATGCATAGAAAGGGTAGGAGGAAGGAAAACACATGGGAAAATGATGTCATTATATTTTAAGTTAAAAAAAAAACTATTTAAAAGTCATTCAAGGTACAATCTCAGTCATGTTGAAAATTGATGTAGGAGGAGGAGGAGGACCAGAAGATAATTAGCCTCAGTATACTCTAAAACTGCTTCCTATCATTCTACTTTTTTTTTTTTAACTTCCTAATAAGAAGTGAAGAATGACTTTGGCCACATTTCTTTGCTGTATTTTTGTTTGTTTGTTTGTTTTGTTTTGCCAAGTACATAGGACTAAATATCCAGTTATTAAAAACTTTTAAATTATGAGACAGAATAAATTTTTCTTCACTTATTAAAATATCAAAAATGATAGTATAGGGACTTTTTCCTATTTATGACAATACAGTATACCTCTGATATAATATATGAAAAATACATAAAATTATTTAAAAGCAGATACTGAAAGAATACCTCAGGAACTAACTATATTGTGGCTATTTTCATTACTTTTCCTTTCTATATTCTAGACTTGAATTTCAAGGGCCCAGAAATAACAATAGGTACCAGAATTCCAAACAGAAAATAAGGATGGCCTTTCTACCTTCTGGAGAAATGGCAAAGAAGGAAATAAGTATTTGAGACATTTACCATCAAATAGAAAGCAAGGAGTTATTTCAATCTTCTTGAATTTGTAGAAATTTGTCCTGTGTCCCAAGATATGTACTACTTTAGAAAAGCTTCATGTGCTGCAGAGTAGAATTTGTATTCTTTAATGTTTAGGTGAAATATTCCACATTAAGTCCTTTTAAAGTTTGGTATTAACTATTTATGGTGTGTCTCTATTTTGTGTGTGTGTGTGTGTGTGTGTGCAAATGACCTCTCTCTATTAGAGAAAGTGAGGTAATGGAATCAACTACTTTTAATGAGTTGATGTTAATCTGTCATTAAATCAACTAGTAAATTTTTGAGAAAATTGAGTGAGTATTTCAGTGTTTGATGCATATATGTTTTAAATAGTAATATCTTTTTGATTTACTGTTACTCTTATGATTAGTCATAGTTTGAAGTCTATTTTGTCTCATTAGGAGAGCAACAACAGCTTCTTTCCTGGGCCCATTTGATTGGGGTACTTTTGTCTCTCATTTTATTCTAAGGCAATGCTTATGGAGATTTGGTTTTTATATACAACACATGAACAGGATTTCTTTCTTCACCCAATTCAATTAGCCCAGAAGTTTTGACTGGAAAATTATGGCCATTATTGTCTAAATTTATTATGGAAATGTGTGTGTTAATTTTGGCCATCATGTTATTGATTATTGTTGTTGTTCTTATTCTCAGTGGTATTTTGTGTGATAATAATTATGTCCTCTTATTTATTTCCACAGTGTCTTTGATCTGTTCATTTCTTTTGACCAAATCATCCTTCCTGTGTTTTATTTGTTTGGTTTCTTATACATAATGTATTTAAGAATGCTTATCTATTGGAGAATTTTTCTTCCTCCTTCAATTATGGTGGATAATTTTCTGGGTATTTTAGTTTATGTTGGCCATTATACTATTTAAGTATTTAGAATGCACTGCTCCAGACTTTTGTGGATATCAAAGTTTCCACTGAGAAATCAGGTATTATTCTGGTGTATTTTCCTTTATATATGACTTGAAAATTTTCTCTTTTGGCTATCAATACACTTTTTCTCACATGTATGCTTAGTGTTTTAACTATGACATACTAAGAAAATTTTCAATTCTGTCCTATCTACTCAGGGTTTTATGTTCTTCTGTAATATATACTAATGTATGTTTCTTTAGTTTTGGGAAATTTGCTTCTATGATCTTGTTGAAGAAATGGACTATGTCATTTACTTGGAATTCTCATCTGTGCCTGTAATTTGAAAGGGTTTTTTTGTTGTTATTGTTGCTGTGTATTTTCATGATGTTCCACATTTCCCATATACTCTTTTGTTTGTGAGTGTGTGTGTGTGTGTGTGTGTGTGTGTGTGTGTGCGTGTGTGTGTGTGTGTGTGTTTCATTGTCCTATTTATTTGCCCTGGATCATCTACTTTATTTTGGGTTTCTGATAATCTATCTTTTGCTTGTTTCATTGTCTTTGTAACAATTTCTTCTGAGTTTCCTCATTGAGTTATTGCATTTTTCAATTCCATATTCATTTCAGCTTGCATTTCCTTCAATATTTTAATTGCATTCTCAAGTCCTGGACTTTCTACCTCATTTCATTCAGCCCCTATGTTTGTGTTTTCCTTCAGCTGTTTATTCTCTAAGGTCATTCTCTTTTAAATTAATCTGTTTTCTTGTTTCTTCTTTAAACTCCTTGAAGTATTTTGGTGATATTTTTGTTGTTCTTTTAAATTCTTTGTCATGAGGTTTACCTAGCTATTTCTCATTGATTAACATTCTATAGTATTGGCAACATACTGATGAGTAATGTACAAGATTTGCCTAGGCAGAGAATGTCTTGAATAAATTTTGAAATGCCAGACCATGTTTACCTTTTACAAATAAACCCTACATGGCTTTCTATTGACCTAAATTTGACTATTTTTTCTGTCTGAGTATGCTTATTTGTGGGTCTATATGCATGTGTGTAGGAGGAATAAGGTCTGCCATTGAGCAGAAACAAGGCCTACTGTTAAATAGTGCATGCATGGTTTGGCTTCCACATGCAGCTGACCTGAGAGACCTGCCCAGGCATACCAGGAGCTGCCTGGGCATGTCCGAACATGCCCAGCCTGAGACCTGCCTGGAGACTGATGACACTACACCGGATAGTGAGACACGAGCCAATGAGGAAGAGCAACAGCAGCCTGCAGTTCAGGAGCCAATGGATCTCTGAGTGGACGTTATAAAGGGAGCCCCCTCCTTTTGAACTAAACAAATCTGCTTTGCCTCTTACTGGACTCCCAGTTGATTCTGTGCCAGCTCATTCCCACCCCCAGGAGTCCTGGCTATGGGCCCCAACAACATCTGACTCCCAATGTAGTCTCCTTACCCATGCAGGCATGGGTTTTGACTAACCCTGGGTCAGAGTCTTTTTTTTTTTTTTTTTTATTGCAACTGTGGGATTTTTTTTGGGGGGGGATTCAATTTTCCATTGAATAGCTGTAGTCTCCTTGCTTATCAATCACCCATTCCCGGGATTCTTCCTTGTGTACAGCATGTCAAATGCCCCCTTTGGCATATTCTCAAGGAGCTGGCCCTGAAAGGTGGTCTATGTTATATGTTCTTTTCCCCTGCAATGGGTAAGTGCAGGGAGACCTCTCCTTTTCTGTTTTGTTGGTCTATTGGTTTGTTTCTTTTTCTCTTTGTTGGTCTGTTGGTTTATCTCACCTGGGATGGAATGTTCCTATTTCTTTGTTTGAATTTTGGTTATATGTCTTTGATTTTCCCTTTATCTGGAGGTAAAAAAAGGATATTTTTGTGGTTCAACATTGCTAAAACATGAGAAAATTTTGGAAATATTTGGAATGTCACTGTAGTACAGAATAGTTCTCTGAGTTACAGAGTTACTGTTATCTAAGATATTAATGAAATGTTTGAGCAGGGTGATGGTTGCACATGCCCTCATATTGGGAATGTCATTGCAGTCCAGAGTTGTTCTCTGAGTTACAGAGTTACTGTTATCTAGGATTTAAGTGACATGCTTGAGCAGGGTGGTAGTAGCACATGCCCTTAATCCCAGCATACTAGAATTATTGGTTTGTTTTGCTAGGAAGACATGCTCAATTTTACTTTTGGTTCGCCTAGCATCTCCACACAAGGTCTGACACCTCAGGAGATGGAACCATTGATTGCCTCCCCATCTTCCACCCCCGCCAAGTGCCTTTTGTATACCTGAGACACTTTCTAGGTATGTGGCCATGTTATAACGAGCCACCAAAATACCCCACTGAGCACAAGATTCTTGGTCTGATACATGCCTTTCTTTTCTTTGTCACTCTCCTTTAGACACTTTTTTGTAATCATGGACAATCTCCCATCTCATTGTAAGGAACCCCAAATTTGGTCTCTGAAGTCTCTTTTGGTGACACAAGTCCTTAAAGTTAAATCAGGAGATATTGAGGCCTTTTGGAATAAGGCTGCCCTTGCCCGAGAACATGTGGGATCCTGACCTATGGATGCAGGTTCTTTTCTTGGCTAGAAAGAGGAAAGTACAATCAGGCATTACCCAGTCCATCCCTTTTGTCCCTATCCTTTTAGGCATCATTGGCAGTCTTAAATCTTCCTCTCCTGAGGAAGTGATTTCTGCCCATAATAAACATTTTGAAGACCAAGTTGCTATCAATCTGCCCGTAAAATCCCCTCCCCTGGCTCTTGAAGCTATGGAGGAAGCTGACCAGAAAGATTATGCAGAGGATAGTGCTTCTGCTGCAGCCCCTACTGAGATAACCCCGATCACCAGGGTCCTCCCCACATCCCTTACCAACTTCCAGCCCACCCCTGCAATACCCATGGTGAGAACTCTGCACCCCTGTGGTGGAATGGCCTACCATCCCCCTTCTCATGCCCTGCCTGCTACTTCCCCATTGCTTCCTCCTGTTTCCCATTTTCCCCCTCAGGGCTATGGGATCCAAGGGGAGGCATTCCTGGTTAATGTTGGCCCAGATACTGCTAATCAGCCATAGGTCCCTACCCCCTGGGCAGACCTAGCACTTATCAGAAAAGCTGCCAATGAGTCGAGACCTGACTCTCCCTATTTTGAGCAAGTTCTGCATCAATGGTCAATATAATTACAGATACACTATGACTGGTACAGTCTCCTCAAAGCAGTCATAGGGCCTGGTGTCTTCTTAAACTGGTGATCTGCTTATGATGATCAGGTAGAAGCACAAGCTCCTCTCAATCTCCACTATGGCCTTAATGTTACCCTGGAGTTGCTAGCCTGGCATAGAAACTTTATTGACCCCATCTCCCAAGCCACTATGCTTACTATCAACAGTTCTTTGATCTGGCCTTTAGAGCTCTCAAAACATAAGCCCCTCCTGACCCATCTGCCTACTTCCGCAATCTGGTTCAACAATCAGGAGAGTCATTTAATGACTTCCTCACCAGAGTCACTGAAGCAGTGGAATGTAAGTTGGGATTCCAGCCACACCAGGGGGGACATGTGATCAAGCAATTAACTTGGGAGGGGCTTAATGCTGCAATTCAAAATGCAGTGGTGGAAGTCTGGACCCTGGGGCAGGCCCTATTGCTGCCTTAACAGCCACAATTGAGGCTTTAGTCACTGACAGGGTATGCTCGGACACATAACCACAGCATGCTAGACCCACTGACCAAATTCGTTGGGGATGTGGCAAACTCAGCCACTTATGCATGGACTGCCTTAGTGCCACGCCTAAATCTAAATGCCCAAAATATAATAAAGGATTTCATTGGGTAAGAGATTACAGATCTCAAATTATTGAACAATCCAGCAATGCTTTAAACTCCAAACGGGTGCACCTCAGCCCCAAAAGTAAGAGGGGAATGCCTCAAGTCCATCATCTTTTGTACCTTACCTGTCTTCCCTCATTCCCCTATGATGACTGTGCCCTTGGACAGCACCCCAGTTAAGGGACTTGTCGACACTGGGGCAGATGTTACTATCATTACTGAAACTGAGGCTCTGAGATTCCTGCATTGGAAATTAAAACCAGGCCCTACCATTACTGGTGTGGGAGGCCAACAGCCTACCAGGGCAGCTCTACATCCTGTGCATTGGAAGGACCTAGATGGGAACCATGGTTTATTTTACTCTGTAGTTGCATGACCTTTGGGGAAGAGACATCCTTGAAGACATGGGAGTCATCCTAATGACTGACATAAAGGGGACTTGGTCAAACAAGTTCCTCAATTACTCTGTTCTACTCAGGGAAAGCATTTCTAAGCTTAGTGAGACCAGGATCACAGTGCTTTCTCCTGATAGGTAATTCATAGAACAGATTTGGAATAACATAAAAAAAAAATTGACTCCTCCTTGATAGTCACCTATGCCATTACTGGAGGGATTATGGTCATACTAATCATTCTGCTTAAGTGTCTAATACAGCACATCGCCCAGCAATGCTACATCAGCAAGACTGCCCTGCAGGTGCTCATGGCTCTGGAGTGCCCAGACCATAGCTCCCCAAAAGAGGTGATATGGGCCTGGCTCCTGGATATCTCTGAAGCCTCTGTTTAATACCCTACACACCTTATACACTCTCCAGGGATGTCACCTTTTGAGGACTGGTAGTCAATGATGGGTAAGAATCTGTTCAGCAGGTCAACCTAAGACAGGCACAGTCCGTTATATTGGGGGACCATGAAGTGGGGTCAACAAGATCAGAGCATAAGAACTCTGGTTCCCACTGAATTGCTAAAAAATTAAAAATAAAAACAAAAGGGTGAATATGTAGGAGGAATAAGGTCTGACATTGAGCAGAAACTAGGCCTGCTGTTAAATAGCACATGCGTGGTCAGGCTTCCACATGAAGCTGACCTGGGAGACCTGCATGGGCATGCCTGAACATGCCCTGCTTGAGACCTTTCTAGAGATTGATGACACCACACCAGGTAATGAGACAGGAGCCAATGAGGAAGAGCATCAGTAGCCTGAAGTTTGGGAGCCAACGGTACTCTGGGAGGAGGTTATAAAGGGAACCCTCTCCTTTGAAATAAATGAATATGCTTTTGCCACTTATCAGACTCCCAGAATCTGGGTCCTTGATTCCAAACCAGCTCATCCTTGCCCCCAAAAGTCTTGGGTATGGGCCCGACAAAACATGCATATACATAAATGTTGAAACTACTTGTCTTCATTCACTCTCAACCACATTTTTATAAATAGGGGTAACAATAAACTTCAATCTCACAAATTAGTTAGACTGACTTGCCAGGAGCCCCAGGTATTACTGTCTCTGTCTCCCGAGTGTTGAGATTACAGGGTATTTGCCTGTACACTGATTCAATATTGAGTTCACAAGCTTCCACAGCAAACATGTTACATACTGAGACATCTCCCTAGCTCTGATAATAACATTTTATGCTATTTTTTTACTTAATATTAAAATATTTGGCTATTGTCACACTTTTTAAAATATAATCATCAATCTTCCTTGTAAAAAAACATGTTCACATATTTTGGTGTCTGGGAAATGTGCACTTCATCCAATCTGTTTTAAAGCCTGCATTTTTATTATTTTGTATAAACATTTCTGTTTGAATATGATTTTCTCCTTAGAACACTGTATCTCGACTCAGAGCTTAGTCTGTGAAAATTTTTATCATAATATAGATTGTTACTTTGATAAATACAAGAATTCTCAAATTTTCTACATTCTCTCTAGTTTAAGTAAGTGATTTTTAAAAAAAATATTTTAATCTCATACTATATTCATATCTATTTTATATTAACATATAATTGTTTATAATGTGCATTGGCAGTTGTAGTATAATAAATAATATCTGATTTCAAGTATATTTATAATTTGGAGGCTAATGAAATAGCTCATTAGGTAAAGTTGTCTGCTGTTGACTGTGATAAAATCATATTGATCTCCAGGATCACAGTAGAAGGAGAGAAATGAGTTGTTCTCTGACAGCAACATGATCAACATGACATGTATGTGTTCCATTCCCATAATAAATACATATAATGAAATATTAATCTAAAAACCTTTTTATGAGATTAGTTCTTATTCTGTTATTTTTCTTATAGTGATATCTGTTATGAAAGAACTTTGGTATTCTCTCAAAATTCATAATTTAGAGACAAATCCCCTGTGTTTCTGTATTGACAAAATAACACATCAAAATAGGTAACTAAGGTTAAATAAAGTTACAAATGTGGGCTCCAGGTATGATAAGGTATGGTATAAGAACAGAATTTATAATATTACATTTCCTTCTTTCCCTCTCTCACACACAAACAAAAGCACTCACATAAAGGAGAGATCATGTGAATTCTCAGGGAAAAGTTTGCTATCTGCAAGACATGAGTGAATCTGCACACACATACACACACACACACACACACACACACACACACACACACACACACAAATTGACTACATATACACCTCGATCATAAATTCTTTAAATTCTAGTCTACAGGTGAAATTCAGGTGTTTAAGCCAAATAGGCTATAGTATTTGATTTTGGAAGAGTGAGCAGAATAACATCTGTTATTTAAAACTTCTACCCTCTATAGAATCATTGATTTAAAAATCAAGAAATTGATTTAAAAATTTAGAAAATTGTTTAAATTTAAACTTTTAAAATAACTTTTTTTGACTTTTTTGTGTTTTTGTTTGTTTTTCTTTTTTTTTCTTTTATTTTTTACTTCTTCAAGTTACATCTCAATCGCAGTCCCTTTTCTACTCCCCCTCCAGTCCCACCCTCTCACCCTCAACCCCCCCATCCTGTTCCCATTTTTTTTCTTTTAAATTTAAGGTATATCTTATCTCCCCCTACAGTTTCCCCTTTCAGTCCAACAAATTGCTCTTTCTCTTATAATAATAAATACAATACAAAACAACAGAGGTAATTAGGCCACAGATAGGGGGATTATATGGCTTAGCGTACATTCCCAATGTCCAGTCCATATGTATTTGGTACCTGACTTTAACATTCCACTATCTAACCATCTCCATGAGTTTAAAGTTCTATATCTGACTCAACATTCCTATGAACTTGCAACACAATTTTAAAAGTATCTTCTTAGATCTATAACACTCTCTTGACTCCTAAGCAACTCAAAATTTAATTATGAGACTCTAGCTATCTGTTCTTCAACCACCTCAGAGACCTGAGAGGGATAAATATATCTGATTTTATAGGAAGTACAGGGCCTGCAGCTTCCCAAATTAAGACATGATATACCAGTGGCTGCCTGGACAGTTCCCATTTTCTCTCCATGCATTACAGCATCGATCTTCAGTCATTTGGCCCCGTTTCTCTGACAGACATTGATTGTAGAGCAGAGGTTATGAAGGACTTACCTACCCTGTCTTGGCAGAGCTAGGCTGTCGACTTACCTGCTTCCAGGTTTTGTCCTTTTTGGACAGCATTCTGTCTACAGTTGGAGCAAGGGGCTTTTCCTACCAAGAGATAGGCTTGCGACTAATTCAATCATCTCCCACTGGAGATCCTTCAATGCTTATCTTCTACTTGGAGGAGAATAGAGGGTGCTGTCAGGAGTTGATATGTCTTGATATAAAAAAATCTAAAGTTATGAAAACATCTTTGAATGCCATATTCTGCAGATCTCTTGAGGTTTTTGAAGAAGCCCTATATATCTCTTATATTAGGGTAAGCAGATGTTACTTGTCTTGTAGCAGGTTTATTTCTGATTAGCTTAGAAAGTAACTATAATAGGCTGTCATAGTACCTAACAGAATGACTGGCTTGCATAACCATTAGTTTGCATTTCTTAATTATCCTAAACAATTTATGACAATTAGTAATAAAAGGCTGAAACATCCCATTTCATTTTTTTTCTTTACCTCCTAACTCTTCCATCTCATTTCTCTGAGGTGGGGTGTCCTTATATAACACTCCCTCATCTCCGTTGAGAGGTCATATGAGGGCCAAGAGCCTCCTCATTCTTTGCGGGTCTATGAAGCACCATCAGTGAAAAGTGTCTCCTTGCCCGGGAGAGAGAACTACTAAACAAACAAACCAATAAGCAGACAATAGATAAAAAAGACTAAAAAATAGAAAAAATATAACTACTATATAAAAAATAAATAAAAATTAAAAATAAGAATTCTATGTCCAAGTTCCCTTTGGTGTGTTAGTTGTAGTATCAATACCTTCTACTATATAGCTAAAATCCTACTATAAGTGAATAGACGCCATATGTGTCCTTCTGAGTCTGGGTTAGTTTACTCAGGATGAACTTTTCTAGTTCCATCAATTTGGCTGCAAATTGCATAATTTCATTGTTCCTGATAGCTGAATAATATTCCATTGTGTAGATGTACCACAGTTTTTTAACCCATTCTTCGGTTGAGGGACATCTGTGTTGTTTTCAGTTTCTAGCTACTACAAATAAGGCTTCTATAAACATAGATGAGGAAACTTCCTTATGATTCGGTGAAGAGGCATTTGGGTGTATACCCAGAAGTGGTATGGCTGGGTCCTGAGGTAGAGCTATTCCAAGTTTTCTAAGATATCACCAGACTGACCTCCATAGTGGTTGCACAAGCCTGCACTCCCACCAGCAATGGAGTAGGGTACCCATTTCTCCACACCCTAGCCAGCATGTGCTGTCATTTGAGTTTTTGATCTTAGCCATTCTGACAGGTGTGAGATGGAATCTCGGAGTCGTCTTGAGTTGCATTTCTCTGATGATTAAGGATGTTGAGCATTTCTTCAAGTGTCTCTCAGCCATTAGGGATTCCTCCTTTGTGAATTCTCTATTTAGCTCTGTCCCCCATTTTTTGATTGGATTATTTGGTTTCTTGGCATTTAATTTCATGAGTTCTTTGTAGATTTTGGATATTAGCCCTCTGTCAGATGTGGGGTTGGTGAAGATTTTTCTCCCAGTCTGTAGGCTGCCGTTTTATTCAAATGGCAGTGTCTTTTGCCTTACAGAAGCTTTTCAGATTCATGAGGTTCCATTTATTGATTGTTGATCTTAAGTCTTGAGCTGTTGGTGTTCTGTTCAGTAAGTTTTCACCTGTGCCAATTAGTTCGAGGGTTTGTCCCACTTTTTCTTCTAGAAGATTTAGTGTGACTGGCCTTATGTTAAGGTCTTGGATCCACTTGGACTTAAGTTTTGTACGAGGTGATAAGTATGGGTCTAATTTCATTCTTTTACAAGTGGACCTCCAGTTGGACCAGCACCATTTGTTGAAGACGCTGTCCTTCTTCCAATGTGCTATTTTGGCTTCTTTGTCAAAAATTAGGTGGCCATAAGTGTGTGGGTCTATTTCTGCATCTTCAATTCGATTCCATTGATCTACTGGTTTGTTTCTATACCAATACCATGCTGTTTTTACAACTATTGCTCTGTAGTACAGCTTGAAATCTGGGATGGTAATACCTCCAAATGTTTTTTTATTGTACAGGATTGATTTAGCTATTCTGGGCTTTTTGTTGTTCCATATGAAATTCAGAATAGCTTTTTCCAAGTCTACAAAAAATTGTGTTGGTATTTTGATAGGAATTGCATTGGATCTATATATTGCTTTTGGTAGGATGGCCATTTTTATTATGTTGATCTTACCTATCCATGAGCATGGGAGATCTTTCCATCTTCTAAAGGCCTCTTCCACTTCTTTCTTCAAGTGCTTGAAGTTCTTGTTGTACAGGTATTTTCCTTGCTTGGTTAGAGTTACCCCCAGGTATTTTATGCGGTTTGTGGCTATTGTGAAGGGGGTTGTTTCCCTTATTTCTTTCTCAGCCCGTTTGTTTGTTGTATAAAGAAGGGCTTCTGATTTTTTTTGAATGAATTTTGTATCCAGCCACTTTGCTGAAGGTGTTTATCAGCTGTACAAGTTCTCTGGTGGAATTTATGGGGTCGCTTATGTATACTATCATATCATCTGCAAATAGGGATAATTTGACTTCATCTTTTCCGATGTTTATCCCCTTGATCTCCTTTAGTAGTCTTATAGCTCTAGGAAGAACTTCAAGTACTATATTGAAGAGATATGGTGAAAGTGGACATCCTTGTCTTGTCCCTGAGTTTAGAGGAAATGCTTCAAGTTTCTCTCCATTTATTTTGATGTTGGCCACTGGCATGCTGTATATTGCCTTTATTATTTCTAGGTACGGTCCTTGTTTGCTCGTTCTCTCCAGAACTTTTAGCATGAATGGGGTGTTGGATTTTATCAAATACTTTTTTCTGCATCTAGCGAGATTAACATGTGTTTTTTTTTTTTTCATCTTGTTTATATGGTGAATGTCGTTGATAGACTTTCGTATGTTGAACCATCCCTGCATTCCTGGGATGAAGCCTACTTGATCATGGTGTATGATACTTTTGATGTGTTCTTGAATTCGGTTTGCTAGTATTTTATTAAGTATTTTTGCATCTATGATCATGAGGGAGATTGGTCTGAAGTTCTCTTTCTTTGTTTGGTCTTTGTGTGGTTTAGGAATCAGGGTGATTGTGGCCTCGTAGAATGAGTTTGACAATGTTCTTTCAGATTCTATTTTGTGAAAGAGTTTGAAAAGTATTGGTGTTAGCTCCTCTTTGAAGGTCCGGTAGAATTCCGTGCTAAAGCCAACTGGCCCTGGGCTTTATTTGGTTGGGAGATTTTTAATGACTGTTTCTATTTCCTTAGGGGTTATAGGGCTGTTTAATCTGTTTATCTGATCTTAATTTAGCTTCGGTAGGTCGAATCTATCAAGAAAATTGTCCATTTCACAGAGTTTTCAAATTTGGTGGAGTATAGATTTTTAGTGTAGGACCTAAATATTTTCTGGATTTCCTCAATGTCTGTTGTTATTTCTCCCTTTTCATTTCTGATTTTGTTGATTTGTGTTTTCTCCCTCTGTCTTTTAGTTAATTTGGCTAAGGGTCTGTCTATTTTGTTGATTTTCTCGAAGAACCAACTCTTGGTTTCATTGATTCTTTGTATAGTTCTTTTTGTTTCTAAGTTGTTGATTTCAGTCCTAAGTTTGATGATCTCCTGCCTCCTGTTCCTCTTGGGAGTGTTTGCTTCTTTTTTTTCCAATTCACCCAGTTTAGCTGTTAATTCACTAATATGAGCTGTCACAGTTTTCTTTTTGAAGGCACTTAATGCTATGAACTTTCCTCGTAGCACAGCTTTCATTGTGTCCCATAGGTTTGGGTATGTTTTGTCTTCATTTTCGTTGGATTTTAAGAAGTTTTTGATTTCCTTCTTTATTTCTTCCCTGACCCAGTGGTCCTCTAGTAAAGAGATGTTCAGTTTCCATGTGAGTGTAGACTTTCTGTTGATTCTTTTGCTATTGAAGTCCAGCTTTATTCCATGTTGGTCTGATAAGATACAAGGGGTTATTTCAATTTTCTTGTATCTGTTGAAGCTATCTTTGTGTCCAACTATATGGTCGATTTTGGAGAAGGTTCCATGAGGTGCTGAGAAGAAGATGTATTATTTTGTGTTTGGGTGAAACGTTCTGTAGATATCTGTTAGGTCCATTTGATTCATGATCTCTGTTAGACTCATTATCTCTCTGTTTGTCTTCTGTCTTGATGATCTCTCCATTGTTGTGAGCGGGGTGTTGAAGTCTCCCACTATTAAAGTGTTTGGATCGATGTGCGATTTAAGTTTTAGAAGCATTTTTTTATAAATGTAGGTGCCTTTGTATTTGGGGCATAGATGTTCAATATTGAGATGACCTCTTGGTGGATATTTCCTTTAATGAGCATGTAATGCCCTTCTCTGTCTTTTTTTATTAACTTCAATTGGAAGTCTATTTTGTTTGATATTAGGGTGGCTACTCCAGCTTGTTTCCTGGGTCCATTTGCTTGGAAAACCTTTTCCCAGCCCTTTACTCTGAGGTAGTGTTTATCTTCAGTAGTGAGGTGTGTTTCTTACATACAGCAAAAAGATGGGTCTTGTTTACGGATCCAGTCTGTAAGTCTGTGTCTTTTTATTGGAGAGTTGAGTCCATTGATGTTGATGGATATTAGTGACCAGGGGTTGTTATTTCCCATTATTTTGGTATAGCTGGCTGTCTTGTGTTTCTTTTTGTTTAGTTGCTGTGGAGGTTTCTATTTCCTCTGTTTTCTTGGGTGTAGTTATCTTCTCTGTGTTGGAATTTTCCTTCCAGGATCTTCTGTAGGGCTGGGTTTGTGAAGAGATATTGTTTGAATTTGATTTTGTCATGGAATATCTTGTTTTCTCCTTCTATGTTGATAGAGAGTTTTGCCGGGTATAGTAGTCTGGCTAGGTACCTATGTTCTCTCAGGGCTTGTAGGACATCCGTCCAGGCCCTTCTAGCTTTTAAAGTTTCTGAGGAGAAGTCAGGTTTGATTCTTATGGGTCTGCCATTTTATTTGACTTGGCCTTTTTCCCTTACAGATTTTAATATCCTTTCTTTGTTCTCTACATTTGGAGTTTCTATTATTATGTGGCGATAGGAGTTTCTTTCTGATCTAATCTGTTTGGTGTTCTGTAAGCCTCTTTTATTTTTACTGGCATCTCTTTCTTTAGGTTTGGGAAGTTTTCTTCTATGTTTTTGTTGAAGATATTTCCTGGACCGTGGAGTCGGGAGTCTTCTCTTTCCTCTATGCCTATAAATATTAGGTTCCATCTTTTCATTGAGTCCTTGATTTCTTGGATGTTGTGGGTGAGAGATTTTTTAGCTTTCTCATTTTCTTTGGATGTTGTACTGATTTCTTCCATCGAATCTTCCATGCCTGAGATCCTGTCTTCCATCTCTTGCATCCTATTTTTCATACTCACATCCGTAGTTCCTGTTCTCTTCTCTTGATTCTCCAGTTCCTCTTTTAACTCTGACTGTGTTTACTTTATTGTTTCCATTTCTATTTTCATGTCTTCAATGGTATTGTTCGTTTTGTACATTTCCTTCTTCAGTTTGCTCGTTTTTGCCTGGAGATCTTTCATTGCTTTATACTTTTCCTGTTTAAACTGGGTCACTTTGGCTTGGAGCTCTTTAATGGTGTTTTCCGTTGTTTTGACTTGTAAAATTGTGGCTTCGAATTCCTTCATAGTTTTTAGTTCTTCTTGAAGGGACTCTATCACTTTCCATAATGTAAAACTGTCATTGTTTTCATGTGTTTCAGTTGTGGTGAGGTGGTTCGGGCTGGACCGAATAGCGTTGCTTTCTTTTGTTGGAGACATTTCGCTCTGTTTTTTTTTTTTTTTTTTTGTCTGGGGCCTCTGGCCATGTGGAATTTTTTTGCTGTCTTCTGGACTTGGGTCCAAAGGGGACGCTTTGCTGTAAGATTCGACTTGCCTTACTCCACCCATATAAGATGAGTCATTCAGCCCCGCCTCCCAGGTGGAGACCAAATTAATCCAGATGAAGGAGCTGTGTATAAGTAAGCTCTGGTTCCCTGCCAGATGGACCCATACTAGTACAAAAGTCCGATGTAGGACAGTTTGAAATATCTCGCAGTTTTCCTGGAGTTGGTCCTGTAGCGGGTAAATCTGCAGTTCAGCTCCAATAGCCTTGCCACTCCCTCGGCTTGGAAACTGGCCAGTGACGTCACAGACTGTGATCTGCAGTCTGAAGGCACTTTTCAGCGGAGCTTGGCTCACTTCCAAGGGTCGCCAGATAATTGGATCGTCTGTGTGGTACCTGGGAGTGCCCAGCAGGGTGGGGATTATCTCTGCGTGGGTTCTGAATCTGCCTGCTGGGTATTAGGTTGGAACTTACTGGGAGTCTCTCTCCTGTTGGGGGATGGGTTATACTGATTCCCGGGACCAACAGCTTCCTAGCGTGTGTGGGAGTGGGAAAAGGCATCCTGCCCAGGGATCTTCCATGGTCCCTGTGTAGCTGGGTGAGATTTAGAAGGGATCGTGCCCTTTGTACAGCATCCTGCAACACTTGCTGCCTTGTGACTGTTGACCCCGAAATCAAAATGCGTCCGCGCAGGCCGCCGCCATTTTGGGTCCCCCTTTGTTTGTTTTTCTAGACAGGGTTTCTATATGTAGCACTGGATGTCCTGCAACTCACTCTGCAGACCAGGCTGTCCTGAAAATCATAGAGGTTCACCTGCCTGTGCCTTCAGAGTGCTGGAATAAAAGGCATAAGACACCACTGCCTGGCAAATTTTGTGAATTGTTGAAGTAAATTAGACAAAATTAGGAATCCACAGTTTATAGGATACAAATAAAAATATGATAATTTTGAGCTTGTAATTGGTGTTATGGAAGCCATATTAGGGAATAAACCTTAAATTATTCTTATTATATATTATACATAGCAAATCGAAATTACATTAGAGGAAACCAGGCTTGTTTCTTCTCATTATTTACTTACTGGATAGCCTCAAACTCTGGCACACATCTACTGTCAAAAGTTTTCTGCTGATTTTTACATCAGAAGAGAAAAAAATAAATACTGGTCAATGTCTGAATTATGGAAACACCTTAGTTCTTAGATTTTGAGAAGGTGCATGATTTCTTAGGATTTTATTAGAGAATATGTAAATTTCTTTCAAGAAATGATTTGTCAAACTATCTAACAAATTAGTATTATCAGTATACAATACTACAGAGATTCTAAACAATCATCTATGTTTTTCATTGTGTTTTGAAAGTGAGTCCCTATGCTTTGTGAGATTTACAATGTATTTTTTGGGGGGAGTTGCATAGAAGAACAGTTTTGTGAATTTCAAAGTTTATTATGATCCTGCAATTTTATCTTATTTTAGTCCCTTTGTAGTCACTTTGGAATTTCGCATGGAGCATACTTCAATAGTATTCAAAAGAAAAATATTTATAGAAAATAATAATTCATAACTATTTCATAGGAAGCTGAATTACTTACACTACAATTATTGTTAACATAAAATTAAATACTTAAAGAAAATATTGTAAGAAATCTCAGAGAAAAATAATGTTTACAATTGATATTATTTTAATAGTCATGTAATTTTATAATGTTTGGTATGTTTCTTTGAAAAAACAAAATTCTATATTAATTATATTTTAATTTAGTAAAAGAATCCTTATTAAATTATTCTATGAACATCAGATGACAGTTTCTCAGAACTGAGTATTTTTTTTAAATACTTTATTATTTTTTTTCTTCAAGTTACATCTCAGTCACAAACCCTTCCCTATTCCCCCTTCCTATCCCGCCCTTCCACCCTCTTCCCCCCAGCAGTTTCCCCTTTCAGTACAACAGCTGGTTCCTTCTCTTATAACAGTAAATACTATACAAAACAACAGATATAAATATGCCATATTTATGAGAGTTAAATGGCCCAGTATACCTTCCCAATGTCCATTTTATACATATTTGGCCCCTGACTTTAACATTCTACTATCTAACCATCTCCATGAGTTTAAGGGTGTATATCTGACTCAACATTCATACTAACTTGCAACACACTTTTAAGAGTATCTTCTTAGATCTATAACACCCTCTTGATTCCTAAACAACTCAAAATTTAACTATGAGACTCTAGCTGTCTATTCTTCAACCACCTCAGAGACCTGAGAGGGATAAATATATCTGCTTATATAGGAAGTGCAGGGCCTGCAGCTTCCAAAACTAAGAAATGACATACCAGTGACTGCCTGGACAGTTCCCATTTTCTCTCCATACATTCCTGCATCAGTCTTCAGCCTTTGGGTCCTGTTTCTCTGACAGACATTTGTTGTAGAGCATGGATTATGAAGGACTTACCTACCCTGTCTTGGAAGAGTTAGGCTGTCAACTTCCCTGCTACCAAGTTTTGTCCTTTTTGGACAGCAGTCTGTCTGCATTTGGTGCAAGGGGTTTTTTCATGCCAAGAGATAGGCATGCCAATAATTCAACCATCTAACACTGGAGATTCTTCGATGCTTATCTTCTACTTGGAGTAGAATAGGGGGTGCTGTCAGGAGCTGATATGTCTCGATATCAAAAAAAAAGAAAATCTTAATTTAAGATAACATCTTTGAATGCCATATTCTGCAGATCTCTTGGGGTTTTTGAAGATGCCCTATCCATCTCTTATATTTAGATAAGCAAATATTGCTTGTCTCTTAGCAACTTGATTACTGGGTAGTTTAGAGATTATCTGTGATATACTGTCATAGTAGCTAACAAAGGGACATGTTTGCATGACTAGGAGTTTGTTTTACTTAACTATCCTAGACCGTTTTAGACGGTTGGTATCAAGAGGTCAGAGCTTCAAATTTTATTTTTAAGTATCTCTAGGTATGATACCATTAGGAAGCGTTACCTTTAATTTTGTATCAATATACAAAGATCTGTTCAATTGTGGTTAAATATACTCTTAATTATGTATCAATATACAAAGATCAATGCCTATGTAGCCCAATACAATCTTAACATTATGTCCATATACAAGGGTCAATACCATTGTAGCCAACTATAATCTTACTTTTGTATCAATATACAAAGATCAATACCGATGTAATCCAATACAATCTTATTTTTGCACAATAAACAATGGTCAATACCACTTCAGCCAAATAAAATACTAATTTTGTATCAATATAAAAAGGTATAATGGAATATTCAATAATCTGTCCCTTCTTCTTGGACCTTCCTGTGCTATGTCTATATCTCATTTTTCTCAAGCCTATGCACTCCTACATAGGAGAGGAAGAAGGATACAGAGAAGGAAAAGTAGGAAGTCCCTGGGGCTAACCTCCAAAACCCATTAAACAGGACCATTTATCAGCTTGTAGTCTCTTCCCCTAAATATCAGAGTTTTCAGTTATCCTTCAAATAACCAAAAAGAAGGGCGGAGAAACACTTTCCCCACCCTCTGGGCATGGGACGTCGCTCTCTTAAAGTGACTTCCTGCTGATTTGGGTCGTAGTAGACCTGTTTTGGGCCCGAACCCAAATGGATAAAATGGTTAAAAATATTAGTACACTCCTTTTATGTTCAGTCCTTCTGTTCTCAGCTGTTTAGATGACCTAAGGAGTTTGTAGGCAGAAGCTGATCTTGCAGGGTTCACTGATTTCCGGCCGGGTTATTGTGTAGAGCTGAAAGGTCCAAGCTACATTGGATTGCCGTGGTTGCAGGCTCCCGATGGAGACAGCTATTGAGGAAGTCTGCCAGGCAGAATCAACTGGGTCACTCGTCCTCCTTGGTGCCTGATTCTGCTCTCTGCTGAGGTTTCCGCTATCCAGCCGTCCCCGGGCTCCCCTAATGGACGCTTCGATTCTCCTTGAAAGATAAGAACAGAGCCCTGCCCCAATACCAACCCTGGGACAATTACCCTCTCTTTTTTTGGGGGGGGAGGGCTAGGTAGTACTTCTCCAGAAGCAAATTTGGCCTTCCGACAACATACAAAGTGTTATCTTTCAATCCGGATTAAAGAAGAAATCATTCCGTCACCTTGGAGCTAAACCAGCTCCAGTGTATATATTTTGAGATCCCAAAGGACAATCTGCCTGCATTGAGAAGGCCTTTTGTAAGTAGCATCCAAACCTAGGTCCCTCTAAATCCCATGTGTGTGTCTCTGAACTCTAATTATTGGGATCAGAAACCTGTGGTTCCCATCTGAAAGGATCAAAGATGTGTTCCACCACTCCTGGATCGAAGTCTTTCTCTATGTAGAGTTTGCCCTGCATCAGGATGACCCTGAGCTCCGCAATCTGCCTGTTTCTGTCTCCAGTGTTCTGGGAGCTGGGACCAAGGGTGTACTCTTCTTGAATGGTGGGACCAAGAGTATGCACCCTCACCACCCCGCTCCGTATGACTCCAGAATACTTAAGACCACCAACTCTACAGTGCTCCCCCCGTCTCCGCTGAAGTCAAAGGCATGGGCCAATACCACAATTCTCTTGTATTTTACCTTAGCTCCACGTCTTCTCGACACCTGGAGGTCTGCAAAATCAGGCCGAACGGCTGTATCCTATATTCCATTCACAGTGTTTCAGCCCTGCCACCTGCCCTTTTTTTTTTTTTTTTAAGTTAATAAATTTGTTTGTTGCTTCAGGTTACATCCTTAACATATTGTCCTCTTTTCCCGCTTCCCAGCCCCACCCTCCCATGCTCTACACCCTGATCCTTCCGTCTTGTTCCTCTGGGGTGGAGTGTCCCTGCCTAACAATCTCTCACCAAAGATCAGGAGTTATATGAGGGCCAAGAGCCTCTTCATTCACCGGGGGCCTACAAGGCAGTACTGCCAGTGAAAGGTGTCTCCTTGCTACTGGGGGAATACTTAAAATAAAGACCAACAAACACACAAACCCACAAAAACAAAGAATATCAACAAAAAAAGAGAGAAAAAAGAGAAGGGAAAAGGAAAAAGAAAAAAGAAAAAAAGGAGAAGGAAAAAGAAAAAGATAAAAAAAAATTTATGTCCATGTTCCTTTTGGTGTGTTGGTTGTAGTACAGATATCCTGTACAATATAGCTAAAATCCTACTATAAGTGAATAGATGCCATGTGCATCCTTCTGAGACTGGGTTAGCTCACTCAGGATGAGCTTCTCTAGATCCATCCATTTAGGTGCAAATTGCATGATTTCATTGTTTCTGATAGCTGAGTAATATTCCATTGTATTGATGTACCACAATTTTTAATCCATTGTTCAGTTGAGGGACATCTGGGTTGTTTCCAATTTCTAGCTATTACGAATAAGGCTGCTATGAATATAGATGAGGAGACTTCCCTACGTCTCCGTGAGAGGTCCTTTGGGTGTATACACAGAAGTGGTATGGCTGGGTCCTGAGGCAAGTTTAATCCTAGATTTCTAAGATATCGCCAGACAGACCTCCATAGTGGTTGCACAAGCCTGCACTCCCACCAGCAATGGAGTAGGGTTCCCCTTTCTCCATACCCTCTCCAGCATGCGCTATCATTTGAGCTCTTTATCTTAGCCATTTTAATAGGTGTTAGGTGGAATCTCAGGTCCTCTTGAGTTGCATTTCTCTGATGATTAAGGATGTTGAACATTTCTTCAGGTGTCTCTCAGCCCTTAGGGATTCCTCCTTTGTGAATTCTCTATTTAGCTCCATCTCCCATTTTTTGGTTGGATTATTTGGTTTCTTGGCATTTAGTTTCTTGAGTTCTTGGTAGATTTTAAATAATAGCCCTCTATCAGATGTGGGGTTGGTGAAGATTTTCTCCCAGTCTGTTGGTTGCCGTTTTGTTCTAATGACAGTGTCCTTTGCCTTACAGAAGCTTTTCAGTTTCATGAGGTCCCATTTATTGATTGTTGATCTCAGGTCCTGAGCTGTTGGTGTTCTGTTCAGGAAGTTGTCACCTGTGCCAATGAGTTCGAGGGTTTCTCCTATTTTTTCTACTAGTATATTTAGTGTGGCCGGCTTTATGTTAAGGTCTTTGATCCACTTGGATTTAAGTTTTGTACAAGGTGATAGGTATGGGTCTAATTTCATTCTTTTGCAAGTGGACATCCAGTTGGACCAGCACCATTTGTTGAAGATGCTGTCCTTCCATTGTGTGGTTTTGGCTTCATTGTCAAAGATTAGTTGGCCATAGGTGTGTGGGTTCATGTTTGGGTCTTCAATTCGATTCCATTGATCCACTGGTCTGTTTCTATACCAGTACCATGCTGTTTTTATTACTGTTGCTCTGTAGTACAGCTTGAAATCTGGGATGGTGATACCTCCAGATGTTTTTTCATTGTTCAGGATTGATTTAGCTATTCTGGGCTTTTTGTTGTTCCATATGAAGTTGAGAATAGCTTTTTCCAGGTCTATAAAGAATTGTGTTGGTATTTTGATAGGAATTGCATTAAATCTACATATTGCTTTTGGTAGGATAGCCATTTTTACTATGTTGATCTTACCTATCCATGAGCATGGGAGATCTTTCCATCTTCTAAAGGCCTCTTCCATTTCTTTCTTCAGGGGCTTGAAGTTATTGTTGTATAGGTCCTTTACATGCTTGGTTAGAGTTACCCCCAGGTATTTTATGTTGTTTGTGGCTATTGTGAAGGGGGTTGTTTCCCTTATTTCTTTCTCGGTATATTTGTTTGTTCTGTAAAGAAGGGCTTCTGATTTTTTTGAGTTAATTTTGTATCCAGCCACCTTGCTGAAGATGTTTTTCAGCTGTAAGAGTTCTTTGGCGGAGTTTTTGGGGTCGCTTATCTATATTAACATATCATCTGCGAATAGGGATAATTTGACGTCTTAATTTCCAAATTTTATCCCTTTGATCTCCTTTAGTTGTCTTATTGCTCTAGCAAGGATTTCAAGTACTATATTGAAGAGATATGGTGAAAGTGGACATTCTTGTCTTGTCCCTGAGTTTAGAGGAAATGCTTCAACTTCTCTCCATTTAATTTGATGTTGGCTACTGGCTTGCTGTATATTGCCTTTATTCTTTCTAGGTATGGCCTTTCTATGCCCGTTCTCTCCAGAACTTTTAGCATGAAGGGGTGTTGGATTTTGTCAAATGCTTTTTCTGCATCTAGCAAGATTATAATGTGGTTTTTTTCTTTCATCCTGTTTATGTGGTGAATGACATTGGTAGATTTTCGGATATTGAACCATCCCTGCATTCCAGGGATGAAGCCTACTTGATCATGGTGTATGATACTTTTGATGTGTTCTTGAATTCGCTTTGCTAGTATTTTATTAATTATTTTTGCATCTATTTTCATGAGGGAGATTGGTCTGAAGTTCTCTTTCTTTGTTGGGTCTTTGTGTGGTTTAGGAATCAGAATGACAGTGGCCTCATAGAATGAGTTTGGCAGTGTTCTTTCTGTTTCTATGTGGAGGAAGAGTTTGAAAATTAATGGTGTTAGTTCCTCTTTGAAGGTCCGGTAGAATTCCGTGCTAAAGCCATCTGGTCCTGGGCTTTTTTTGATTGGGAGATTATTAATGACTGTTTCTATTTTCTTGGGTGTTATTGGGCTGTTTAAGCTGTTAATCTGATTTTGATTTAGTTTTTGTAGGTGGGATTTATCGAGGAAATTGTCCATTTTGCTTAGGTTTTCAAATTTAGTGGAATATAGATTTTTAAAGTAATGCCCGAATATTTTCTGGATCTCCTCAATGTCTGTTGTTATTTCTCCCTTTTCATTTCTGATTTTGTTGATTTGGGTTCTTTCCCTTTGCCTTTTAGTTAATTTGGCTAGGGGTCTGTCTATTTTGTTGATTTTCTCAAAGAACCAACTCTTAGTTTCATTGATTCTTTGTATAGTTCTTTTTGATTCTAAGTTGTTGATTTCAGTCCTAAGTTTGATGATTTCCTGCCTTCTGCTCTTCTTCGGAGTGTTTGTTTCTTTTTTTTTTTTTTTCCAATTCACCCAGTTTAGCTGTTAGTTCACTATTATGAGCTGTCACAATTTTCTTTTTGAAAGCACTTAGTGCTATGAACTTTCCTCGTAGCATAGCTTTCAATGTATCCCATAGGTTTGGGTATGTTGTGTCTTCATTGTCATTGGATTTTAAGAAGTCTTTGATTTCCTTCTTTATTTCTTCCCTGACCCAGTGGTCATCCAGTAAGGAGCTGTTCAATTTCCATGTGTGTGTAGGCTTTCTGTTGATTCTTTTGCTGTTGAAGACCAGCTTTATTCCATGGTGGTCTTATAAGATACAAGGTGTTATTTCAATTTTCTTGTATCTATTGAGACTATCCTTGTGACCAACTATGTGGTCGATTTTGGAGAAGGTTCCGTGGGGTGCTGAGAAAAAGGTGTATTCCTTTGTGTTTGGGTGAAACGTTCTGTAGATATCTGTTAGGTCCATTTGTTTCATGATCTCTGTTAGACTCAATATTTCTCTGTTTGTCTTCTGTCTTGATGATCTGTCCATTGTTGTGAGTGGGGTGTTGAAGTCTCCCACTACTAATGTGTTGTGATCGACGTGCGCTTTAAGTTTTAGAAGTGTTTCTTTTACGAAAGTAGGTGCCTTTGTATTTGGGGCATAGATGTTCAGTATTGAGATTTCCTCTTGATCAATATTCCCTTTAATGCGTATATAGTGCCCTTCTTTGTCTTTCTTCATTAACTTCAGTTGGAAGTCTGTTTTGTTTGATATTAGGATGGCTACTCCAGCTTGCTTCCTGGGTCCATTTGCTTGGAAAACCTTTTCCCAGCCCTTTACTCTGAGGCAGTGTCTATCTTT
>CAJQZJ010027887.1:62861-81603 GCA_907164525.1 Lophiomys imhausi | reverse complement strand
TCTCTTTCCTCTATACCTATAATTCTTAGGTTCCGTCTTTTCATTGAATCCTTGATTTCTTGGATGTTGTGGGTGAGAGATTTTTTAGCCTTCTCATTTTTTTTGGATGTTGTACTGATTTCTTTCATTGAATCTTCCATGCCTGAGATCCTGTCTTCCATCTCCTGCATCCTATTTTGACACTCACATCCTTAGTTCCTGTTCTCTTCCTTTGATTCTCCACTTCCTCTTTTAACTCTGACTGTGTTTTCTTTATTGTTTCTATTTCTATTTTCATGTCTTGTATGGTTTTGTTCGTTTTGTACATTTCCTTCTCCAGCTTAGTTGTTTTTGTATGAAAATCTTTCATTGCTTTGTCCTTTTCCTGTTCAAGCTCTGTCACTTTGGCTTGGAGCTCTTTAATGGTGTTGTTCCTTGTTTTGACTTGTAAAATTGTGGCTTCTTTGAATTCCTTCATAGACTTAAGTTCTTCTTGCAGGGACTCTATCACTTTCCATAATGCAGAATTGTCAACGTTTTCATGTGTTTCTGTTGGTGTGAGGTCATCCGAATTGGATGAGGTAGGATAATTCTGCTTTGTTGGAGTCATATTTCCTTGATTTCTTTTTTTTTTTTTTGGACCTTTGTCCATTGGATGCGTTTAGCTGTCTGTTCTTGTCGTTTTTTGTGCTTGGATCCACAGGGGATGCTTTTGTGCAGGGGACAAGTTACTTGGCTATCATCTGTGGTTGCTTACAGGGGGATTTCAGGGTCACTGTGGTTTTAATCGCCTGAGGCTCTGTTAGCTGGTGCAGCCTATTCCCAGGTTGTGAGTAATGGACCGGGATTGTTTCACTGCTCCCAATTCAGACTTCTCTATGTTGCACTCTGTGTTATCAGCCTGTAATGGTTCTGATGTTATGGACCTGTTTGCCCAGGCACAGATTCTGTGGGCTTTGTTTGTCGTCATGGAGGCTGACAGGGTCTGGCTCCACAGCTAATATGTCTGGATTTTCCAGAATACAGCTATGGTCCCCTGATTTCTGGTTTCTCACTAGGCTTCTTGCCACAGGCCTGACCTCTGTGCCTGATTCCCTCCCTGGCTGCTTGGCCATGGGTGCACCGAGCCCCGGAACCTCCGGCCGCCTGAGTGGGCCTCTCCCCCCTGCAGCTCAGCCGTGGGTGCGCAGATCCCTGGCCCCGCCTGCGCCTGGCTCCCTCCCCAGTTATCCTGCTGTGGGTGCTTGGATCCCTGGCCCCGCCCATGCCGGGCTCCCTCCCCAGTTGTCCTGCCAAGGGTTCGCGGGGTTTTGGCCCTGCCGGCGCTGGGATCCCTCCCCAGCTGTGCTGCCATTAGTGCGCGGGGATTCGGCCCCTCCAGCCCGCCTTTGGCTTCCCGGCTTCCCGCTCTCTCTTGGAACCTCCGCCCTCCGCGTCTCGAGTGGCTGCGGACCACCCGCTGAGCTCCCTGTTTGTTCCTTGCTAAGACTTCCACTATCTCACAAAGTTTCTTAAGTGGGTACAAGTTCTTCCTGAGGTGTGGGGAGCCCAGTAGGCTAGTGTTCCAAGTGGCCAAATGGCCTCTGATTCTGCCTGCTGTGAGTTGGGGTCGATCTTACCAGGCGCCTCTCCAAATGGGAGTTCCCTAATCCCAGGTTTAGTGGCTTCCGTGTCTGCGAGAGATGGGGGGAGAGCCTTGCCCTGGGACTTTTAACAGTCCCTTGGGAGCTGTGAGTGTTCCCGGGGGGTCTAGCCCCTCCAGTTTTTGCACAGTGCACAATAACTCTGTGTTTTTTATGGCTCTTTTTTCCCCGCGTTCAAAATGCGTCAGTGTAGGTCGCCGCCATCTTGGCCCCCTATCGACTTTAGCTATTCTTAATTCCTTTTCACCAGTAGGAATCTTAAGTGAATGGGATCTTGACATGAGGTCACCATTCCATTTATTTCACTTAACATATGTAATCTATTTACCTCTTTGAACACAGGGTTAGTTTCATTCCACTTCCAGGTGTCCTCTTTCTCCATGAACCACATATTTTGTATTAGTCCTTGCTCAGCTTGCTGCTTTTCAACAAAATGTTCTTATAAGAGTGAATATTAATGACCGCAGGACAGAGTGTATACTAGGGTGTTTTGATATTTGCTCTGCTGATGCAATGAACCTAAATATCTTCAATTTACCCCCAGGAAGACTCTTCAGACAAGAACAACAAGCAGCCACATTTTTCAACAAAATATCACAAGAAAAATCTCTAGATAATAAAATTCTTCCCCTCAGAAAGATCTTGAGCCAGGCCCCCATAGTTCAAACCAATCTCAGCACCACTCTCTTTCTACTAAATATGGCCCATTAAGCCATATTTACAGCATTCCACTGCTTTCCTGTAAAGTTCCAAAATCCACATTCCTCTGAAGTAAAGCATGGTCAGGTTTATCAGAGCAATACCTTGTCCATGAAACCAACTTCCGTCTTAGTTTAGGTTTTAATGCTATGAAGAGAAGCTATGACCATGGAAACTCTTATAAAGGAAAGTAAGTATTTAATTGTATTTGGCTTACAGTTGCAGAATTTTGGTCCATTATCATTATGGTGGGAAGCATGACAGCAACAGCCAGAAGGTAGATATGATGCTGGAGAAGGACCTGAAAATTCCACTTATTGATGTGCAGACAGCTGAAGGAGATCATGTATCACACTGGGCATAGCTTGAACATAGAAAAATTCAAGGGCCATTCCAACAGTTACACACTTTCTCCAACAAGGCCATATTATATTAGTGTCACTCCTTATGGGCCAAGTAGTCAAACATATGAATATATGAGGTCGTTCTTATTCAAACCACCACATAGATGTTTTCATTGCTTAATTAGTTATCCAAAGATATTTTATATTATTTGTAGCTATTGTGAAGGTTGTTGTTTGTTTTTTTTTTTCTCAGCCTATTTATTCTTTATATTTAGGAGGACAACATTTTTTCTTTTTCTTTTTTTAAAGTTAATCTTTAACCCAGCCACTTTGCTGAAGGTATTTATCAGCTGTAGGAATTCCTTGATATAATTTTATGGGTCACTTATGTATACTGTCATGACACAGCAAATGATATTTTGACTTCTTTCCAATTTGTATCCCCTTGATCTATTGTTGCCTTATTGCTCTGTTCAGAACCTTTTGTGTTTTTTTGTTTTTTTATACTTTATTTTTTTATTTCTTCAAGTTACATCTCAGTCACAATCCCTTCCCTACTCACCCGTCCTGTCCCACCCTTCCACCCTCTTCCCCCCAACAGCTCCCCCTTTCAGTCCAACAAATGGTTCCTTCTCTTATAACAGTAAATACTATATAAAACAACAGAAATAAATACGCCACAATTATGAGAGTTAAATGGCTTAGCATACATTCCCAATGTCCAGTCCATACGTATTTGGCCCCTGACTTTAACATTCTACTATATAATCTCCATGAGTTTAAAGTTCTATATCTGACTCAGTTTTCATACTAACTTGCATCACAATTACAAAAACATCTTCTTAGATCCAGAACACCCTCTTGATTCCTAAACAACTCAAAATTTAACTATGAGACTCTAGCTATCTATTCTTCAACCACCTCAGAGACCTGAGAGGGATAAATATATCTGAATATATAGGAAGTACAGGGCCTGCAGCTTCCAAAACTAAGAAATGACATACCAGTGGCTGCCTGGACAGTTCCCATTTTCTCTCCATACACTACAGCATCAATCTTCAGCCGTTTGGCCCCATTTCTCTGACAGACATTGGTTGTAGAGCAGGAATTATGAAGGACTTACCTTCCCTGTCTTGGCAGAGCTAGGCTGTCGACTTACCTGCTTCCAAGTTTTGTCCTTTTTGGACAGCAGTCTGTCTACAGTTGAAGCAAGGGATTTTTCATGCCAAGAGATAGGCTTGCCACTAATTCAACCATCTCACACTGGAGATTCTTCGATGCTCATCTTCTACTAGGAGTAGAATAGGGGGTGCTGTCAGGAGCTGACATGTCTCGATATCAAAAAAATCTTAATTTAAGAAAACATCTTTGAATGCCATATTCTGCAGATCTCTTGGGGTTTTTGAAGATGCCCTATCTATCTCTTATATTTAGATAAGCAAATGTTGCTTGTCTCTTAACAACTTGGTTTCTGAGTAGCTTAGAGAATATCTGTGATAGACTGTCATAGTAGCTAACAAAATGACACGCTTGCATGACTAGGAGTTTGTATTTCTTAACTATCCTAAATGGTTTAAGATGGTTGGTATCAAGAGGCCAGAGCTTCACATTTCCTTTTTAAGCATTACTAGGTACAATACCTTTAAGAAGCATTACCTTTAATTTTGTATCAATATACAAAGATCGATACCAATGTGGCCAAATATACTCTTAATTTTGTATCAATACACAAAGATCGATGCCTATGTAGCCCAATACAGTCTTAATATTGCATCAATATACAAGGGTCAATACCATTGTGGCCAAATATATTCTTAATTTTGTATCAATATACAAAGATCAATACTGATGTAGTCCAATACAATCTTAATTTTGCACAATATACAATGATCAATACCACTTTAGCCAAATATAATACTAATTTTGTATCAATATACAAAGGTATAAGGGCATATTCAATAATCTGTCCCTTCTTCTTGGTCCTTCCCATACTATGTCTATGTCCCATTTTTCTCAAGTCTGTGCACTCCTACATAGGAGGGAAAGGATACAGAAAAGAAAAAGAATTTAGTCCCTGGGTCTAACCTCCAAAACCCACTTAACAAGACCATTTAACAACTTGTAGTTTCTTCCCCTAAATAACAAAGTTTTCTGTTATCCATCAAATAACCAAAAAGGGGAGAGGAGAAACACCCTCCCCCCCCCCCCCGCTGGGCATGGGACGTGGCTCTCTTAAAATGACTTCTTGCTGATTTGGGTCGTAGTAAACCTGTTTGGGGCCGAAACCAGAATGGAAAAATGGTTAAAAATGTTAATACAATCCTTTCATATTCAGTCCTTTTGTGCTCAGCTGTTTAGATGTCCGAAGTAGTTTGTAGACAGAAGCTGATCTTCCGGGCTTTACTGAAGTTCTGGCTGGGGCAGTCTGTGGAGCTGAACGATCTTAGCAAGTTTGAGTTGTTGTGGTTGTAGACTTTTGAGGAAACAGCTATTGAGGAAGTCTGCAAGACTGGATCATCTGGGCCACACGTCTCCTTTGGTGTCTGATTCTGTTTTCTGTTAAGGTTTCCGTTGTCCATTTGTCCCTGGATTCCTTGAATGGATGCTTCAAATCTCCTGGAAAGATAAGAACAGAGCCCTGCCCTAATACTAACTCTGGGACAATTACCTTTTTTTTGGGGGGGGGAGGGTCAGGTAATATTTTTCCTGAAGCAAATTTGTTTTTTTGACAATATATAAAGTATTATCTTTCAATCTGGATTAAAGAAGAAATTATTTTGTTATTTTGGAGCTAAACAAGCCTTAGTGTAAATATTTTGAGATCTCAAAGGACAATTTGTTTGTATTGAGTAGGCTTTTTGTAAGTAGCCTTTAAACCTAAGTCCTTCCAAGTCTTATGTGTCTGTCTCTGCATTCTAATTATTGGGATCAAAGACCTGTGTTTCCCATCTAAAAGGATTAAAGATGTGCTCCACCATGCCTGGATCTAAGTTTTTCTCTATTTAAAGTTTGTTTAGTATCAGGCTTACCTTGAGTTCTGAGATCTGCCTGTTTCTGTCTCTAGTGTGTTGAGATTAAGGGTGTGCACCATCACCACCCTGTTCCGTGTAACTCTAGAATTTATAAGACAACTAACTCTATAGTGGTCCTCCCGTCTCTGCTGAAGTTAAAGGCATGGGCTACCACAACACATTTCATGTATTTTACCTTATCTCTAAGTTTTTTCAACTCTTGGAGGTTTATAAAACCAGGTTGAATGGCTATAAACTTTAATTTATTTACAATGTTTTAAACCTGTTACCTGCTTTTTTTTAATTAATAAATTTATTTATTTGTTGCTTCAGGTTACCTCTCCATCATATTGTCCTCTTTCCCCCCTTCCCAGCCCCGCCCTCCCATCCTCTACACCCTAATACTTCCCTCTCGTTCCTCTGGAGTGGAGTGTCCCTACATAACAGTCCCTCACCAGAGTTCGGGAGTCATATGAGGGCCAAGAGCCTCTTCATACACTGGGGGCCTACGAGGAAGTACCACTAGTGAGAGGTGTCTCCTTGCTAGGAAGGGAAAACTAAAAAAACAGACCAACAAACACATAAACCCACAAACACAAACAACAACAACAAAAAAGAAAGGAAAAAGAAAATGGAAAAAGAAAAAAAAATCTATGTCCATTTTCCCTTTGGTGTGTTGTTTGTAGTACAGATATCCTGTACTATATAGCTAAAATCCTACTATAAGTGAATCGATGCCATGTGCATCCTTCTGAGTCTGGGTAAGCTCAGTCAGGATGAGCTTCTCTAGTTCCATCCATTTGGTTGCAAATTACATAATTTCACTGTTTCTGATAGCTGAGTAATATTCCATTGTATAGATGTACCACAGTTTTTTAATCCATTCTTCAGTTGAGGGACATCTGGGTTGTTTCCAGTTTCTAGCTATTACAAATAAGGCTGCTATGAACATAGATGAGGAGACTTCCATATGATTCCGTAAGGAGTCATTTGGGTGTATACCCAGAAGTGGTATGGCTGGGTCCTGAGGCAAACTATTGCAAGATTTCTAAGATATTGCCAGACTGACCTCCATAGTGGTTCCACAAGACTGGACTCCCACCAGCAATGGAGTAGGGTACCCCTTTCTCCACACCCTTGCCAGCATGTGCTGTCATTTGAGGTCTTGATCTTAGCCATTCTGACAGGTGTGAAGTGGAATCTCAGAGTCGTCTTGAGTTGCATTTCTCTGATGATTAAGGATGTTGAGCATTTCTTCAGGTGTCTCTCAGCCCTTAGGGATTCCTCCTTTGTGAATTCTCTATTTAAATCCGTCCCCCATTTTTTGATTAGATTATTTGGTTTCTTGGCATTTAGTTTCTTGAGTTCTTTGTAGATTTTGGATATTAGCCCTCTATCAGGTGTGGGGTTGGTGAACATTTTCTCCCAGTGTGTTGGTTGCAGTTTTGTTCGAATGACAGTATCTTTTCCATTTATTGATTGTTGATCTCAGGTCCTGAGCTGTTGGTGTTCTGTTCAGGAAGTTGTCACCTGTGCCAATGAGTTCGAGGGTTTCTCCCACTTTATCTTCTAGTAGATTTAGTGTAACTGGCCTTATGTTAAGGTCTTTGATCCACTTGGACTTAAGTTTTGTACAAGGTGATAAGTATAGGTCTAATTTCATTCTTTTGCAAGTGGACATCCAGTTGGACCAGCACCATTTGTTGAAGATGCTGTCCTTCTTCCATTGTGTGGTTTTGGCTTCTTTGTGAAAAATTAGTTGGCCATAGGTGTGTGGGTCCATTTCTGGGTCTTCAATTCGATTCCATTGATCTACTGGTCTGTTTCTATACCAGTACCATACTGTTTTTACTATTATTGCTCTGTAGTACAGCTTGACATCTGGGATGGTGATAACTCCAGATGCTTTTTGATTGTACAGAATTGATTTAGCTATTCTGTGCTTTTTTTTGTTCCATATGAAATTGAGAATAGCTCTTTCCATGTCTATAAAGAATTGTGTTGGTATTTTGATAGGAATTGCATTGAATCTATATATTGCTTTTGGTAGGATAGGCATTTTTATTATGTTGATCCTACCTATCCATGAGCATGGGAGGTCTTTCCATCTTCTAAGGTCCTCTTCCATTTCTTTCTTCAGGGGCTTGAAGTTCTTGTTGTATAGGTCCTTTACTTGCTTGGTTAGAGTTACCCCCAGGTATTTTATATTGTTTGTGGCTATGGTGAAGGGCATTGTTTCCCTTATTTCTTTCTCAGTCCATTTGTTTGCTGTGTATAGAAGGGTTTCTGATTTTTTTGAGTTAATTTTGTATCCAGCCACCTTGCTGAAGTTGTTTATCAGCTGTAAGAGTTCTCTGGTGGAATTTATGTATAGTATCATATCGTCTGCAAATAGGGATAATTTGACTTCTTCATTTCCAATTTGTACCCCCTTGATCTCTTTATGTTGTCTTATTGCTCTAGCAAGAACTTCAAGTACTATATTGAGAGGTATGGTGAAAGTGGGCATCCTTGTCTTATCCCTGAGTTTAGAGGAAATGCTTCAAGTTTCTCTCCATTTAACTTGATGCTAGCCACTGGCTTGCTGTATATTGCCTTTATTATTTCTAAGTACGGTCCTTGTATGCCTGTTCTCTCCAGAACTTTTAGCATGAATGGGTGTTGGATTTTGTCAAATGCTTTTTCTGCATCTAGCGAGATTATCATGTGGTTTTTTTTCTTTCATCTTGTTTATATGGTGAATTACATTGCTAGTCTTTCGTATGTTGAACCATCCTTGCATTCCTGGGATGAAGCCTACTTGATCATGATGTATGATACTTTTGATGTGTTCTTGGATTCGGCTTGATAGTATTTTATTAAGTATTTTTGCATCTATGTTCATGAGGGAGATTGGTCTGAAATTCTCTTTCTTTGTTGGGTCTTAGAACTTTAAGGGTTATGTTGTATAGATATGAAGAGAGTGCCTTGCCTTGTTCTGGAGTTTAGCAGAACTGCTTTGAATTTCTGTCCATTTAATTTGATGTTGGATATCAGCTTCCTGTAAATTGTCATTAAAGTATGCCCCCTTGTATCCCTGAGGTTGCTAAGACTTTTATCGTGAAAGTATGTTGGATTCTATCAAATGCTTTGTCAGTATCTAGTGTGGTGAAGATGTTTTTTTTTTTTTTTTTTCCCCTTTCTGGTTGTTTATATGGTGGATTATACTGTCAGATTTTTGTTGAATCATCCATTCATCTCCAGGATAAAGCCTACTTGATCATAGTGGATGATGTTTCTGATGTGTTCCTGGGTCCAATTTGTGAGTATTATATTGAACATTTTTGCATCAATGTTCACTAGGGAAATTGTTCTGTAATTCTCTTTATTTGTTGAATCTTTGTGTAATGGTTTGTATATCAGTTTGACTGGCCTCATAAAATGAATTTAGAAGTGATTCTTCTGTTCCTGCCTTATGGAATAATTTGAGAAATATTGACATTAGCTCTTCTTTGAAAGGCTGGTAGAATTAAGTACTAAAACCATCTGGCCCTGGGTTTGTTGTTGTTGTTCTGTTTTGTGTGGGTTTTTTGTTTTTGTTTTTATGTTTTTGGTTGGGAGACTATTAAAGACTGCTTCTATTTCACTAGGGGTAATAAGTCTATTTAAATTAGTTATTTGATATTTATTTTACTTTGGCAATAGTAACTATTGAGGAAATTGTCCATTTCTTTTAGGTTTTCCAATTTTGTGGAGTATAGGATTTTGAGTTATGACATAATGATTCTTTGGATTCATTCAGTTTCTGTTGTTATAGCTGCTTTTTATTTCTGATACTGTTAATTTAGATATTCTCTCTCTCTGCCTTTTAGTTTGTTTGGATAAGGGTTTGTCTATTGTGTTTGTTCTCAAAGGACCAACTCTTTGTTTCATTGATTTCTTGTATTATTCTCTTTGCTTCTATTTGGTTGATTTCAGACCTCAGTACTGTTATTTCCTGCTGCTTACTCCTTTTGGGTGCATTTACTTCCTTTTGTTCTTGTGCGTTCAGGTGTGCTCCTTATGCTGAAAATATAAGTCCTCTCTCTAATTTGTTTATTAAGGTACTTATTGACATTACTGGCTAGCTCAGTTGGTAGAGCATGAGACTCTTAATCTCAGGGTCTTTGGTTCAGGCACAACTATGGACACCATTTGTATAAAGAATTAATTAGATTATCAATCAGTGTTTAGATTAAATTTAATTGGTCAACAATGTTAGTCCTTAAACTGCCATTATAGATGAGCACACAGACACCTGAAGGATTTCACCAAACCTTGGCATGGATTTTACAATCTTAGCCCATATAAGATAGCTCTTAATTGTTTTCCCCAAATATGACCCCATATAATATACATATGTCCCCTTGGACTGTTATTCTCCACAATATGCTGTTCCTCCAGGCCACATAGAATGATGTTCTTTTCTATAAACCATGACGTGTGTCCTCCTTACTGTCCTTCTTCTGGAGGCTTCTTCTACCCATCAACCTGTCTGCTTCAGAAGCCAATGCACCTAAGTCCTGCCTACCTCTGACCTTGCCAAATCTCAGGCCTCACCATTTATTTAACTAATCAGAGACAATGGCTAACAATAAAGGTAGCATAACTGCACTTGGAGTACAACAAGCAAGCTTCTGGGTGCAGGGTAATTAACATTTAGAAGGCATAACATCGCCCCATCATGGGATTATTTCAGGTTTTAAAAATCTGTTGAGATGTACTTTGTGACTGAGTCAGTTTTGGAGAAATTGGTGAAATGACTTATGTTAGTCTATTTGAGTCATAATATCTGTTAGCCCCATTATTTCTCTGTTTAGTTTTTGTCTGGATGACCTGCCCATTGGTAAGAGTAGGGTATTGAAGTCTACAACTATTAATGCATGGAGGACTATGTGTGATTTAAGTTATATTATATTTTTTTTAATATTTATTTATTACTTCAGGTTACATCTCCATTGCAGTATCCACTTTCTGCCCCACCCAGTTCTGCCCTCCCACCCTCTACCCCCTATCCCTTCCATCATACTCTTCTGGAGTAGAGTGTCCCTACATAACAGTCCCCCACCCCATTTTAGCAGTCATATGATGGCCAAGAACCTCTTCATACACTGGGGGCATACAAGGCAACACCACTAGGGGAAAGTGTCTGATTGACAGGAAAAAAAAAGTCTATGTTCATGTTTCCTTTGGTGCATTCATTGTAGTATAGTTATCCTGTACTATATGGCTAAAATCTGATTATAAGTGAATAGATGCCATATGCATCCTTCTGAGTCTGGGTTAGCTCACTCAGTATGAGCTTCTATAGTTCCATCCATTTGGCTGCAAATTGCATGATTTCGTTGTTTCTGATGGATGAGTAGTATTCGATTGTGTAGATGTACCACAGTTTTTTAATCCATTCTTCAGTTGAGGGACATCTGGGTTGTTTCCAGTTACTAGCTATTACAAAAATAAGGCTGCTATGAACATAGATGAGGAAACTTCCTTGTGATTCGGTGAGGAATCATTTGGATGTAAACCCAGAAGTGGTATGGCTGGGTCCCCAGCAAGAGCTATCCCAAGTTTTCTAAGATATTGCCAGACCGACCTCCATAGTGGTTGCACAAGCCTGCACTCCCACCAGCAATGGAGGAGAGTTCCCCTTTCTCTACACCCTTGCCAGCATGTGCTGTCATATGAGCTTTTGATCTTAGTCATTCTGACAGGTGTGAGATGGAATCTCAGAGGTGTCTTGAGTTGCATTTCTCTGATGATTAAGGATGCTGAGCATTTCTTCAAGTGTCTCTCAGCCACTACAAATTCCTCCTTTGTGAATTCTCTGTTTAGCTCTGTTCCCCATTTTTTTGGTTGGATTGTTTGGTTTCTTGGCATTTAATTTCTTGAGTTCTTTGTAAATTATGGATATTAACCCTCTGTCAGATTGGGGTTGGTGAAGATTTTTTCCCAATCTGTAGGCTGTTGTTTTGTTATTATATTTATTTTACAAATGTGGGTGCCCATGCTTCTGGTGCATACATGTTCAGAATTGAGAAGTTATCTTGGTGGATTTTTCCTTTGATGAGTATGAAGTGTTTTCCCACGTCTTTTGATTAATTTTAGTTGGAAATCTTTTTTGTAGATATTAGAATGGCTACCCCACGTTGATTCTTGTGTCCATTTGCTTGGAAATTCCATTTGCAACCCTTTACCTTGAGGTAATATCTGTCTTTGAATTTGAGGAGTGTTTCTTGTATAGAACAGAAGGATGGATTCTGATTTTTCATCCATTTTGTTAGGGTGTGTCTTTTTTAAAAAGGAATTGAGTCTATTGATATTGAGAGAAATTAGTGACTGATGATTGGTAATTCCTTTTATTTTGGTGTTGGTAGTGGTGTGTGTGAGTGTGTTTGTGTTTCCCTTTTTTAATTTTGCTGGTGTAAGATTATTTATTTCCTGTGTTTTAATGTGTATAGTTAGCCTCCTTGGGATGGAATTTTCCTTCTAGTACCTTCTGTATGGCTAGATTTGTGGATAGATATATAAATTTGACTTTGTCATCAAATATCTTATTCTCTTTATCTATGGTGATTGAAAGTTTTGGTTGGCATAGTGCTCTGGAATGGCCTATATGGTCTTTTGGAGTTTGCAAGATATCTGCCCAGGATCGTCTGTATTTTAGGGTGTCTTTTAGGAAGTCTGGTGTAATTCTAATAGATCTGTCTATGTATGTTACTTGGCCATCCATGTAGCTTTTAATACTCTATTTTTTTTCTGTATGTTCAGTGTTTTGATTATTATGTGGTGAGGGGGCATTATTTCTGGTCCAGTTTATTTGATATTTTATAAGGTTCTTGAAATTTTATAGGCATGTCCTTAAGGTTAAGACAATTTTCTTCTATGAATTTAATAAAATGCTTTTCCTGGATCCTTGAGGTGGGATATTTCTGTTTTTTTCTTTTTTTTTTAAATTACTCTTACATTTGTTTTTTTCATAGTGTCCCAGATTTCTTGGATTTTTTTGTCAGAACGTTTTTTAGATTAACATTTTTTAGATTAACATTTGATTGCATATTATATGACTGAGATTCTTTCTTTCATCTCTTGTGTTCTTTGGAGATGCTTTCATCTGTAGTTCCTGTTTGTTTACCTAGATTTTTCACCTTCAATATTCCCTCAGATTGTGTTTTCTTTATTACTTCTATTTCAATTTTCAGATATTTAACACTTTTATTCATTTCCTTTAGCTGTTTCTTTATTCTTTTTTTTTTGCCTTCTTGGCTTTCTTTAAGGGATTTATTCATTTCCTCTTTAGAGACCTCTATCATCTTCATAAACTTGGTTTTAAGGTTATTTTCTTGTGCTTCAGCTGTGGTGGAATATTCCAGGGTTACTGTAATAGGATGGCTGGGCTCTAGTGGTACCATATTTCCCTGGCTATTTCTCACTATCTTCTTACATTGGCATCTAGGCATCCGGGTTTGGGATGAATATAGGTTTAGGAGCTAATTTCTGGGTTTATTTTTGTTGGATGCGTATTTGTTTGTTTGTTTATTTATTTATTTATATTGTTTTCTATTCCTCTTTGGTCTTCTCAGCTTTGTGACATGTATTTCTGAACCTCTGCTCCAGCGGTGAGTCTTAGCCAGTGTTGGGGGTTGGACTTCTGGTAGTTACCATGGTCATTGGATCACCAGGGGAGCTACATTCTTCTTACTGATGTACTCTGCACTTGAACAGTAGATATTTACCCATGTATGGGTGGGGGCACAGAAGTAGATGTAGTTGGTGGTGGGGATGTCAGCAACTTCAGTCTTTAGACTCTGAACCTAGAGGGTGGAAGGGGCCATATGTTAGGTGGGGCTCTTACATGTTCTGACTGGTCTAGACCGGAATAGAAGATGTTTTCCCTTATAGAGGTGTCGCATAGGTAGTGTGGATGGGTTGGTAGGGTATGGGAGGGTCTGAAGTATAGGTGAGGATTTTACTTTTTCTGATTCTTTCATAGTCCTTTTGCTAATGATGAGGTCAGTGAGATTTCTCCCTTCTATACTAGTGTATCTATTTGTGTTATACTCCTTCACATATGTTTAGGCAGCCAAGTTGTTGAGGTATCAAGAATGAAGCTTCTCTGTCATTTCTAGGAGATTTAATCTCACAACAAATTTCCAAGTTCTATGGCTCTTACAGTCTTGCAGTACTTACTGCTATGGTATTCCCTAAGCCTTAAAAACAAGATCAGTGTTATAGATATATCCATTCAAGCTGGGTAACCCATGATCAGTTAATCTCTTCATTTTTAACAATTGTTGTTCACTCCAGTGATCTCACTCTTGCAAAAATAATTTTCTTTGATAAAGAATAAGAGATATACTTATTTATGGATATACTAATAAGTATATAGAATACAGTTAAAAGAATAAGAGATATACTTATTTATGGATATACTAATAAGTATATAGAATACAGTTAGGGATTATGCTGGTTTGGAAAAAAATAGTAGTATTTGTAACCGATCTTTTAAATTATTATTTAACACTTATTTATTTATTACTAAATTCACTTATAACTAACACCAACAATTTCTTAACTATTAATCCTATAAATTCCTACAACCCCTTTAACCTATCCACTAAACCTATTGATAATTATAACAACTACTTTCATAACCTTTTAGAATGATACAGTCTCTGGGGCAGGTCCTCAGTCGTCAGGAACACAGTCTTTGTTGTAGATTCTTTAACACACTTAGCAGTCCTTTTTCTGGATCTCTCAGATGCAGGTTCGTCAGGGTAAGTTGATTATTGCAGTCTCACCTTAAATAAGGCTTCATGCTTTCTTCTCTGTGGGAGACCCCAGCTGTCTGCAGGCCAACTTACTTCTTTTGAATCAGGAACTCAGCTGCTCTGCCTCAGTCCTTAAAGCCAGGCACAGTTTCCCCCAGGCCACTGATCGGACAGATCAAACCCCTCCAGGCAAAAGCTGAGCCACAGGGTCCAGTCCTTGGCCTTTTGGTGTCTTGCTCAGGCTTTCTTTGCTCACCGGCTTCTTTCTGCTTCAGGGAAAGAGCTGGCCATCAATGGCCAGTCCTTTTTTCAGCAGGACTCTTGGAGCTCTCTAGCATCAGGGGCCTCTTCTCTTTCTGGGCTCCATGCACTGTCCTTAAATAGGAGGAACTCTGTTTCAGCTTAATTTGGGCTCCGCCCACTTAGCAGCTGAAAACAATGTCAGGCCAGATACTTTGTTTCTTCAAGTCTATTGAGTCTTTCCTGTTTTTCCTGACTTCAACCTTGTTTTTCAGTCTATTAAGTCTTTCCTGTTTTTCCTGACTTCATGCTGATAATGTTCTTCATGCCCCGAATTAAGAGACAGTATCAGAAACTCCTATATATTTTCTAAATCTAATTTATCTAACCCCTACAAGTATTACGTTCTCTTCTAAGTTTTAAGATCTCACTGACCCAAAGTAGTTGGCTAGGTTTCTAGTACTAGTACTCTTTTATTAAGCAGGCTTTAAGTCCAAATAGAGAGGTCTTGGATACTGTCAAAATATGACTGCCACCACTTCACTATTGGTTTATTGTAGTACACTAGTCATTCTTGCAGTTTATACACATTGCAGATGGATAGGATTGTTAGTGCCTCTCTTCCTTGGAAGCATGCATTGCACCTTCTGGTATTCTGAAATCTAGTCCTGGCACAGGATTCTTCAAGTTAGATCCATCTTAGGGCCTATGGGTATTGCTCAAAGTGCATGGTCTCTTCAGCAGTAGGAACTTTCCCTTCAACATCTAGAAGGAAACCAAGAACAACAGCAATATCCTATATAATTTTCTGAGCTCATTGGATCCCCTGACCAACAACTTGAAAGTGGGTTTCTCATGGCATGCATTGAAAATTTTCTTAGAGTTTATTGTTCTTGGAGTGAGCATAATCAGCCCAAGTAGGATAATTTTACCCAAAGTACATATGTATATGTATGTGTGCATATATATGTATGTATGTATATATAGTATGTACTTATAGGTAAATAAATAATATAATCCCTTATGAACCTTTAGGTAAATAAATAATATAATCCCTTATGAACCTTTCAGACATCCTTACTGTTAGTGAACCCTTCTCCAACCCTCTGATTCTGGATTGACGTCCTTTCCTCTTGTCCATTTAAAGTCTCTTCTCCCTTTTTGCATTTTCCCCTTCAAATCACTTTTACCTCACTCTTTGGTTTGGTCCTTTCCCCATGCTTTGCTTTTATGATTTTAGTTTCTATGGTGACTCTAAGTTATATACTCACACCTAAAGATTGGGAGCCAAGGGCTACAAATGAAAGAATATGCAACATTTGCATTTCAAGTCCAGAATAGCTCACTTAATAAAAAATATTTATTATCTTCCATTAACATGTAAATTTCATGATTTAAAAATTTTATACATTTTTGTACCACTTGCTTTTTCATTATAGATCTGTATAAGAGTGACAGTTAGTAACCATTTGACACAGTCAATACTAGGCTATCTTGAAAGCTTCTCTGTAAAAGACATTAGTCTAAAGTCCTTCTCAGTCTATGTGATCCAGATGGAATGCAAAAAATGTTCTGGAGTAATCCCAAACAATGAAGGTAAGGTTAGTTTATATAAGGTAGCAGCCATATTTGAAAATGATGTCTACTTGAGGAGAAGGTAAAGTGATGAATCAGAGAAAGATTTGACAGAATAAGTCAGAGAGAGGATATACCCAACTGTTACAAGATGATGACAGGAATGAGAGGTTATTTAAAAGCAGCACAGGGAGGGAGAAAGAGTTTTTACCAGGAGTTTTTTTTTATAATAATTTATTTTTTATTTCTTCAAGTTACATCGCAATCACAATCCCCTCCCTACTCCCCCCTCCAGTCCCACCCTTCCACCGTCCTCCCCTTCAACCCCCCATCCTCTTCCCTTTTTTTTTAGTTCAAGGTATTTCTTTTTCCCCCCAACAGCTCTCCCTTTCAGTCCAACAAATGGTTCTTTTTCTTATAACTATAAATACAATACAAAACAACAGAAATAAATAGGCCACAATTATGTGAGTTATATGGCTTAGCATACATTCCCAATGTCCAGTCCATATGTATTTGGCACCTGACTTTAACATTCTACTATCTAACCATCTCCCTGAGTTTAAAGTTCTATATCTAACTCAGCTTTCATACTAACTTGCCTCACAATTTTAAAAAATATCTTCTTAGATCTAGAACACCCTCTTGATTCCTAAACAACTCAAAATTTAACTATGAGACTCTAGCTACCTATTCTTCAACCACCTCAGAGACCTGAGATTGATAAATATATCTGATTATATAGGAAGTACAGGGCCTGCAGCTTCCAAAACTAAGAAATGACATACCAGTGGCTGCCTGGACAGTTCCCATTTTCTCTCCATACATTACAGCATCGATCTTCAGCCGTTTGGCCCCGTTTCTCTGACAGACATTGATTGTAGAGCAGGAATTATGAAAGACTTACCTACCCTGTCTTGGCAGAGCTAGGCTGTCGACTTACCTGCTTCCAAGTTTTGTCCTTTTTGGACAGCATTCTGTCTACAGTTGAAGCAAGGGGTTTTTCATGCCAAGAGATAGGCTTGCCACTAATTCAACCATCTCCCACTAGAGATTCTTCGATGCTCATCTTCTACTTGGAGTAGAATAGGGGGTGCTGTCAGGAGCTGACATGTCTCGATATCAAAAAAATCTTAATTTAAGAAAACATCTTTGAATGCCATATTCTGCAGATCTCTTGGGGTTTTTGAAGATGTCCTATCTATCTCTTATATTCAGGTAAGCAAATGTTGCTTTTCTCTTAACAACTTGATTTCTGAGTAGCTTAGAAAATAACTGTGACAGACTGTCATAGTAGCTAACAAAATGACATGTTTGCATGACTATTAGTTTGCATTTCTTAATTATCCTAAACAGTTTATGTCGGTTGGTAGCGAGAGGTCAAAACTTGACATTTCATTTTTAAGTATTACTACGAACAATACCTTTAAGAAGCGTTACCCTTAATTTTGTATCAATATACAAAGATCAATACCAATGTGGCCAAATATAATCATAATTTTGTATCAATATACAAAGATCAATACCGATGCAGCCCAATACAATCTTAATTTTACATCAATATACAAGGGCCAATACCATTGTGGCCAAATATAATCTTAATTTTGTATCAATATACAAAGATCAATACTGATGTAGCCCAATATAATCTTAATTTTGCATTAATATACAATGATCAGTACCAATTTAGCCAAATATCATATTAATTTTGTATCACTATACAAAGGTATAAGGCAATATTCAATAATCTGTCCTTTTTTATCTTTCCTATACTATGTCTATGTCCCATTTTTCTCAAGTCTGTTCACTCCTACATAGGAGAGAAAGAAGGATACAGAAAAGAAAAAGAGAGAAGTCCCTGGGTCTAACTTCCAAAACCCATTTAACAAGAGCATTTAACAGCTTGTAGTCTTTTCCCCTAAATAACAAAATTTTCTATTATCCATCAAATAACCAAAGGGGGGGGAACACCCTCCCCACTTTCTGGGGATGGGACGTTGTTCTCTTGAAATGACTTCCTGCTGATTTGGGATGTAGTAAACCAGTGTGGGGCCAAAATAAGAATGGGAAAATGGTTAAAAATGTTAATAGAATCATTTGATGTTCAGTCCCTTTGTGCTCAGCTATTTAGATGTCCTACGAAGTTCATAGACAGAAGCTGATCTTCAGAGCTTTACTGAAGTTCTGGCTGGAGCAGTCTGTGGAGCTGAACGATCTTAGCGATTTTGAGTTGTTGTGGTTGTAGACTTTTGAGGAAACTGCTATTGAGGAAGTCTGCAAGGCTGGATCATCTGGGCGGCTCGTCTTCTTTGGTGTCTGATCTGTTTCCTGCTGAGGTTTCCGTTGTCCAGTTGTCCCTGGATTCCTTGAATGGATGCTTTAAATCTCCTGGAAAGATAAGAACAGAGCCCTGCCTTAATCCTAACTCTGGGACAATTACCTTTTTTTTTTGGGGGGGGGGGGGG
>CAJQZJ010027887.1:23001-47482 GCA_907164525.1 Lophiomys imhausi | reverse complement strand
TTAATAGTTAAGAAATTGCTGGTGTTTGTTATAAGTGAATTTAGTAAGTAATAAATAAATGTTAAATAATAACTTAAAAGTTCGGTTACACAAGGTTGTGGAGAAAAGGGGACAATCCTATATTGCTGGTGAGAGTGCAAACTTGTACAACCACTGTGGAAATCAGTCTGGTGATATCTTAGAAAACTTGGTATAGCTCTACCTCAAGACCCAGCCATACTACTCCTGGGCGTATATCCAAAAGATTCCTCACCAACCCACAGGGACATCTTCTCAACTATGTTCATAGCATCTTTATTTGTAATAACTAGAAACTGGAAACAACCCAGATGTCCTTTAACTGAAGAATGTATAAAAACTTTGGTACATTTACAAAATGGAATACTACTCAGCTATCAGAAATAAGGAAATCATGCAATTTGCAATCAAATGGATGGAACTAGAAAAGCTTATCATGAGTAAGCTAACTTAGACTCAAAAAGATACACATGGCGTATATCCATTTTTAAATAGATTTTAGCAATTAAAGTATAGAATAACCATCCTAAAATCAATAGACACAAAAGAGCAGGAACAAGTACTTGGTTACCTGTGAGTGGGAGTCCCCACCCTAGTGGAACTGCCCTGTATATCTCCTGGGTAAGAGGAAGCTCTTAGGCCTCATGTGACTAGTGAACTGAGGGGCACTGATACATGAAGATACCCCACATGGGAGGGATGGGATGGGTGGGAGAGTGGGTAGAGGGTGAGAGGGACGGGCCAGGAGGAGGTGGACAGAGGGGGGGGGGCAATGGAGATATAATGAAGTAATAAATAAACATTTTTTAAAAAAGGGTCAATAAAGACAAGTGACAGTTAACATGTAGAGAGCATCAAGCTCTCCATCATGTGAGTAAACCAGGTTTTTAAATTCATAGTATATGGTTGTATCCAATATCAAATGTTGTAGAATACCAAATTAAACCCAGATATCCATGAGAAAATATGCAATATAATTTTAGTTACTATTTAAGGAAGATCTTTATTATCTACCATTAAAGAAAATAAAAATCTATACTGATAAGAACTGACAAATCCAAGTGGATCAAAGACCTTAACATAAGGCCTGACACACTAAATGAATTAGAAGAGAAAGTGGGGAAAACTCTCTAACTCATCAGCACAGGTGACAACTTCTTAAAAAGAACACCAACAGCTCAGGATCTAATACCAACAATCAAAAAAATGGGACCTCATGAACCTGCAAGCTTCTGTAAGGCAAAAGACACTGTCATTCTAACAAATCCACAGCCTACAGATTGGGAAAAAAATCTTCACTAATCCCACATCTGACAGAGGGCTAATATTCAAAATTTACAAAGAACTCAAGAAATTAAATGCCAAGAAACTAAATAATCCAATCAAAAAATGGGGAACAGAGCTAAACAGAGAATTCACAAAGGAGGAATTTGTAGTGGCTGAGAGACACTTGAAGAAATGCTCAGCATCCTTAATCATCAGATAAATGCAACACAAGATGACTCTAAGATTCCATCTCACAGCTGGCAGAATGGCTAAGATTAATAGTTCAAATGACAGCACATGCTGGCGAGGGTGTGGAGAAAGGGGAACCCTCTTCCATTGCTGGTGGGAGTGCAGGCTTGTGCAACCACTATGGAGGTCAGTCTGGCTATATCTTAGAAAACTTGGGATAGCTCTCCCTCCATACCACTTCTGGGTATACATCCAAATGATTCCTCAGCAAATCACAAGGAAGTTTCTTCATCTATGTTCATAGCAGCCTTATTTGTAATAGCTAGAAACTGGAAACAACCCAGATGTCCCTCAACTGAAGAGTGGATTAAAAAACTGTGGTACATCTACACAATGGAATACTACTCATCCATCAGAAATAACGAAATCATGTAATTTGCAGCCAAATGGATAGAACTGGAGAAGCTCATCCTGAGTGAGCTAACCCAGACTCAGAAGGATGCACACATGACATCTATTCACCTATAATTTGGATTTTAGCCTATATGGACTATACTACAACCAATGCTCCAAAAGGAACATGAACATAGACTTTTTTCCTGTCTCTGGGACACTTTGCCCTAGCGGTGCTGCATATAGGCTCCCAGTGTATGAGGAGGCTCTTGGCCCTCATATGACTGCTGAATTGGGGCGGGGGACTGATATGTAGGGACACTGCACTCCAGAGGAGTGGGATGGAATGGATAGGGCATAGAGGGTGGGAAGGCAGGACTGGGAGGGGTAGAAAGAGGGCACTGTGCTGTGATGGAAATGTAACCTGAAGTAATAAGTAAATATTAAAAAAGAGAACTGAACTTATGTTTGTTGACTGAGACTTTCTTGAAGAAGTACTACCTATGATATTGCCATGATAGGCTGTGTTTCTCCACCAAGTCTTTTTAAGTTTTTAATGATATATATTTAGAAGAGAGCATTAAAATTGCTGCGTTCTATTAGTTCAAGCATTCACAAGTCACTCTAGGTTCGTTGGTGATCAGGAAATACAATTTACTATTTTAGATGTTATGTGAAGACACTGGAATATTATGGGAATTAGCAAACAATTTCTGTGAATATTTTTAAGGTAAAAACTTTTAAAGTGATAATTAAAACATAAATTTGATAAAACAATGGGTCATGTAAAACTTTTTTAAAATTTGGCTTTGATATTTTAAAGACAGTAGAAGTAAAATAGGATGACTATTTTTAAGTTGCACATTAATGTTCTGAATGTAAGGACATTATGAATTTATTTAAGCTTTTGAAAAGTAATGTTTTCAAAACACACACAACAGTACAAAACATATACATATATATATTGCTGCAAAAGATATAGTTCATAATTTTTATTTTTAAATAAGATGTCATTTTATGAGAAAAATTACAGATACAATGAATAATTGCAATTAAAGTATTTATTGAACAACCTCCTATTGGTTCTATTCTGCCACAATTCACTAAAGTATATAAGTGCTATTTTTTTAGAATTATTGTTCAATAATATTATTCAAGAGCATAATTTAATTAGCTTCACAGCATAATTTTAATAAGCTATCAAATTTCATTCATTTCAATCTCTACATTTTTTAGTGTTAAAATTCCAAAACTATGTGCTTTGAGTATTATTTGGTTGAAATTCACTGCTTAAAAAAACATATTTTAGTTCTGTCAATTTGCTACTTCAAATTTCCATCATAGTTATTGTTTAATCTTCACAGAGAACAAGATAGTCATATTTTCCTACATCTTCCTTCTGATGCAAAAGATTTCACATTCCTGATGATGTGAGGAGCTTTTCAGATTATCTCTAAGTATTGCTTCTTATAGTTGTTTAACTGTCACTCATAGTTAGAAATATTTGAACATTTAGTCCTCAGTTGGTGGAGCTATATGGAGAGATTTGTTGGTAGAGGAAGTGCATCACTGAGGATGTTGCCTGAGATTAAAATCTTAGAGCACTTCCAGTTTTTTGTCTGCTTTGTTATTGTACTTCAAGTTGTGAACTCACTTCATATTCCAGATGCCATTCCTGTTACTCATTGATATGCCTCCCCAATATAATGGAGTATCATTTCTCTGGACTTATAAGCCTAAATAAACTCTTCCTTTTATGGGTTTCTTTGGCTTTTTTTTTTTTTTCACAGAAACAGAAAAATAACTAAAATACCACTCCAGGAATCAATACTTAAATTTTTCATGCTCAAGTCCTAAATCAAAAAGACATGCGTAGTTTTTTTTCCCTTGCTTTTCCATAAATATTGTATTTGTCACAATAATTAATACTCATGTGTCTTGGATTCTTATCTTTGATTTTTTTGTTTTGATTTGGTTTGGTTTGGTTTTTCGAGACAGGGTTTCTCTGTGTAGCCCTGGCTGTCTTGTACTCATTTTGTAGACCAGGTTGGCCTTGAACTCACAGAGTTCTGCCTGCCTCTACCTCCTGAGTGCTGAGATTAAAGGCATGCACCACCACACCTGGCTCTTTGATCTTATTGATGGAAGTAAATCTACCTTAATTACTGCTGTTTCTTTCCTATTTAGTACCATTTTGATGGAAATGCATACTTAATATTTATTAAGTATTATGCATTGTTGACTGAGTAGGTTAAATCCAATACAATGAAACAGTCATTGGCACAATTATCAGAAATTTACACTCTCAATCACATTATTCTACTCAATAACTTTGTATTCAGGGACAAGAACCTAACCTTTCTGAACTTCTTTTATATTATCCATAAAATGAAAAAAATGTTATAGCCTAAACATTTTAAGGCAATTAAATATGGATATACTGCAGTCTTTTTTTTTCAATTTTAAAAATAAATATATAATTTAGTGTAGCTAACTCATTTATGTAATGGAGAATTAAAACTTCAATGAGAAGGATCACAAAAGCTCACTGGCTTTCCTCACTTACTTTTCCAGCTCCATTTGTGTCATCCTTCTTCAGTAACACTGGTGAAATTTTATGGGTGTAGCTTACAATTCTATGAAACACAATCTCACAGAAAACTAATCCTCTGGCCTTTACAACCTTTCTGCCTCTTCCTTTTCAATGTTCCCTGAATCTCAGATATGGGAGTTGTTTTGTAGATGTATCTACTGCAATTATTCTCCACAACTATGCATCTCATTTGTTTGAAGTGGTCTATAGTAGTCTCTGTCTATTGCAAAGAAAAGTTTCCTTGAAAATTCCACTTATCTCTGTGTATAATGATAATGTTTAGACAATGATTTTATGGATTTTGATAGCTTAGTGAGTTGATGGTTTTTAGGTTCTCCAAGATCTACAATGTCACTAATACTGGATGGTTTAATAGGATGGCAACATTGGGCATGCTTTTTCTCTTGTGGAGCAAGTCTTTAGTCCAATTACAGAAATATTCGTTACCAACAAGGTGTACAAACCATTAATGCACTGTTAGAATTATAATGCTATGTTGGCCATTGTGGCTTGTAGGTATTATAGTTGGGTAAAACCATTGGTTATTTACCTCCTTTGGAAGTTCACATGGTACATTTTGGTGTGGAAAGACATTCAAGTAAGTTCCACCTCATAGGTCTCTGTTTCCAGTTTCTGAAATGGGAAGAAACCAAGGGCAATAGCAATGCCCTATGTGTATTGGGAGGTTCTTGAATATTTTTGATCAACAACTCAAAAAAGGAATTCTCAGTGGTGGTTTTGGGGGTTTTGTTATATGGTCTTTGGCTCTTGGAGGGAGTATTGTCAGCACAGATCAGAGAATTTCATTTAAAATATATATGAATGCATATACACAGACTCAAATGCATTGTAGTATATTTTAGGTAAATGGTTAGTATTATGGTTCATTATGACTTTTTCAGAAATCCTTTTACATTATTTTACCATCTACTCTTATTCTTCTGTTTGTCATATCTGAAGATTTAGGGATATGAGCCTCAGATGAGAGAAAACATGAGCTGTTTTTGTTTCTGTGTCTGGGTTACCTCATTCAGTATAATCTTTCTGGTTTCATCAATTTGTCTACAAAGTTCATGATTTCATATTTCTTTAAATTTGAACTAGTATTGCATAGTGCATGTTCATTACATTTTTATTACCCATTCATCTGTGGAAGAACATTACATTGTTTCCATTTGCTTGCTATTGTGACTAGAACATCAGTGAATATGGCTGATCAAGTATCTGTAGAGTAGGATATTGAGTCCTTTGTGCACATTACAAGGAGTAGTGTAGCTAGGTCATATGGTAAATTTATTCTTTAACATTTTGATGGGTTTTCACACTTACTTCCAGTTACTGGAAAAGTTTGCATTCTCACCAACAGTGAATGAGAGTTCCCTTCCCCATACTCCCTCCCACATTTGTTGTTATACTATATATATATATATATATATATATATATATGCAGTTGTTAAGTTAAAAAATCAGGGAATTTATTGTAATTTATTATCATCTATGGTTTGCTCTCTGTAATTTCTTTTATAATATTTACACTTTGCAAATTTGTATATAAGTAGATAATTATAATGACATTAAGAATATTTTATTACAAATATTAGTTTTTAGAGTTTATATGACCAAGTTTTAATAAGTTCTTAAATGCAAAATTCAGTCTTTTTGGAATTGCTTCCATCATATGTTCTATAAAGAAAAATCAAGTTTAAAAGTTATTTTATTCCTCTAGAGTTGATTTAATTACTTTTTGTTGTTGTTGTGATAAAATACCAGGACCAAGGGCAATTTATAGAAGAAAGAGCTTATGTGACTTATGGTTCCAGAGAGGGAGTCCATAAGGACAGGCGAGGCAAGACAGCATGTGCCTTGAGCAAGAACCCAAGAGATAACATCTTTAACTGCAAATGAAGTACAGATTATAAAACGTAAGTGGGAGAAACCAATAAACTCTCAAAACTTGCCTCTTTTAACATACTTTCCCTAGCAAGGCTCCACCTCCTAACGGTTCATTAGCTTGCCCAAAAAATTGACATCATGATGATCAAGTATTCAGTTCTTTGCACCTATGGAAGGCAACTGTAATTCAAACTACCAAAGTGGTCTTTTTCTGTAAGAAAACTTCTTGTTTGAAAACTGTGTTATTTCAATAGAATTATGACAATATTAAGAAAGAAACTTATTTGCATCATATATATATATATATATACTTAAATATACTTGATATATGTTAAGCATCACTAAACAGAAACAAAAAAATATTTCTTGATATTCATATTATGTTTCAAAGAAAATAATACATTTCAGTTACTAAGAAATGAAAAATATTTAGCCATTAGAAGAATGGATAGTACCTGATTTTCTTTTCCAAATGCTTCAAATCATTTTGAGTTTTATATTTTAACATACTACAAAGAAAATGAACTACATTTCTTTTATGGTTCTTATAGATTTCTAATCAGATATCTGATGTTATAAAATTCCATTTCATCAAGCAGAAAAGAGGATGAAAAGAAATTATTAAAACCGCATTTTCTTCTCTCAAAAACTTAGATAGTAAAATATAAAACTGTTACTTACAAAAGTTCATATGAATTGAAAGTTTAGTAATATCACATTGCATTAGAGATCCATTTGCACATAATTACTGAGTTGTTCTATTCACAAAGCTTTCTTTTAATCTGACAATAAATTCATTATTTCTTAAAATTCTATTTAAATATAAACATTAAATGCTGACAAGCTTTTCAATTTTATGAGGTCCCATTTATTGATTGTTGTTTTTAGAGCTTGAGCTGTTGGTGTTCAATTCAGGAAGTTGTCACCTATACCGATGAGTTCGAGGCCTTTCCCCACATTCTCTTCTAATACATTTAGTGTGTCAGGCCTTATGTTAAGGTCTTTGATCCACTTGGACTTAAGTTTTGTAGAAGGTGATAAGTATGGGTCTAATTTCATTCTTTTACAAATGGACATCCAGTTGGACGAACACCATTTGTTGAAGATGCTGTCCTTTTTCCATTGTGTGGTTTTGTCTTCTTTGTCAAAAATTAAGTGATCGGAGGAATGTGGGTTCATTTCTGGGTCTTCAATTCGATTCCTGTCATTCGAACAAAATGGCAACCTACAGATTAGGAAAAGATCTTCACCAACCCCACATCTGACAGAGAGCTAATAATATCCATAATTTACAAAGAACTCAAGAAATAAATGCCATGAAACCAAATAATTGAATCAAAAAATGGGGAACAAAGCTAAACAGACAATTCACAAAGGAGGAATCCCTAATGGCTGAGAAACACTTGAAGAAATACTCAGCATCCTTAATCATTAGAGAAATGTAAATCAAGATGACTCTGAGAGTCCATCTCACAACTGTCAGAATGGCTAAGATCAAAAACTGAAATGAGAGCACATGCTGGTGAGGTTGTGGAGAAAGGGGAACACACCTCCATTGCTGATGGGAGTGCAAGCTTGTACAACCACTATTGAAATCAGTCTGGCGATATCTTAGAAAACTTCAAATAGCTGCTCTACCTCAAGACCCAGCCATACCACTTCTGGGTATAAATCCAAATAATTCCTTACCAAATCACAAGGACATTTCCTCACCTATGTTCATATCAGCCTTATTTGTGATAGCTAGAAACTGGCAGCAACCCAGATGTCCCTCAAACGAGGAATGATAAAAAATCAAAAACAAAAAATTGTGGTACATCTACACAATGGAATACTACTCAGCCATCAGAAACAACGAAGTCATGTAATTTTCAGCCAAATGGATGGAAGTAGAGAAGGTCATCCTGAGAGAGCTAACCCAGACTCAGATGGATGCACAAGGCATCTATTCACTTATAATTGGATTTTAGCCATATAGTACAGGATAACTATACTACATCCAATGCACCAAAGAGAACAGGAACATAGATTTTGTTACCTATCAATGAGACACTTTTCCATAGTGGTATTGTCTTGTAGGCCACCAGTGTATGAGGAGTCTTTTGCCCTCATGTGACTGTTGATCTGGGGTGGGGGACAGATATGTAGGGACATTGCACTCTGGAGGAGTGTGTTAAAAGGGAAAGGTGGTAGAGGGTAGGAATGCGGGACTAGGAGGGGTGGAAAAGGGTCTCTGTGATGGAGATGTAACCTGAAGTAATACATAACCATAAAAAAATGCTGACAAGCAACTAAGTATTAAAAAATCTAATTCTGGTTGGAAACTAGAAAATAAAAATCATTTCTAATAATCAGTATTTTATTATATGGTTAAAATTAATGAATATTCATGAATTAAGAATAAATCAACAGTTTTAAATATCTGTTAAAAATGTCCACCAGAGTTTAAAAACTGAAGCACACAATTATTTATTAGTTTGATACTAAAACATAGAAATTATTTTTCAACTGTGTTTTAAAAAACAATCATAGCACACAGATAGAATATTGTATTATCAAGATGTTCCTTGTAGATCAGGCACACTCCCCTGAATGTGCTCCAACTCAGTGTACATAGGTAACACAAGCTGTAGTCAAATGTTCACTAAGTAAAATTCTGAAAAAAAGGACAGAAATTTGGGTGATGGCTCATGAATTAATGATAGATTTTCAAGGAGTTAGCCAGACAACTTGGGTACAAGTAAGACTAAAATACATCATATGAAATTCCCAAAGAACTAACAAAATATAGAGGGCTAACATCCAAAACCTATAAAGAACTCAATAAATTAAAGACCAACCAACCAAGTAACCCAATCAAAAAATGGGGAACAGATCTAAACAGAGGATTCACAAAAGAAGAATCTAAAATGGCCGAGAGGCACTTGAAGAAATGCTCCACATCCTTAGTCATCAGAGAAATGCAACTCAAGAGGACTCTGAGATTCCATCTCACTTCTGTTAGAATGCCTAAGATCAAAAACTCAAAAGACAGCATATGCTGGTGAGGTTGTAGAGAAAGGGGAACATCCCCATATTGATGGTGGGAGTGCAAACTTGCACAACCACTATGGAAATCAGTCTGGGGATTTCTTAGAAATCTTGTAATAATTCTACCTCAAGACCAACTCATACCATTTCTAGGCATATATCAAAAAGATTCCTCACCAGCCCACAAGGACATCTCCTCAACTATGTTCATAGAAGCTTTATTTGTAATAGCTAGAAAATAGAAACAACCCAGATGTCCTTTATCCAAAGAATGGATAAAAAAAAATCTGTGGTACATTTACACAATGGAATAGTACTCATCTATCAGAAACAAGGAAATCAAGCAATTTGCAACCAAATGGATGGAACTAGAAAAGCCCATCATGAGTGAGCTAACTCAGACTCAGAAAGATACACATGACATATATCCACTTATAACTGGATTTTAGCCATTATAATGTAGGATAACCATCCTACAATCAATAGACCCAAAATAGCAGGAACAGGAACTTGGTTATCTATTAGTGGGACACCCCACTCTAGTGGAACTGCCACGTATGCCTCTTGTGCAAGAGGAAGCTCTTAGACCTCATGTGACTAACGAACTGAAGGGAGCTGATACATGGAGACACCCCACAGTGGAGGTATGGGAGAGTTGGGAGAGGGTACAGAGGGAGGGAGGAAGGGGCTGGGAGGGGCTGGAGGAAGGGGTGGGAACAGAGATGTAACGAAATAACACATAAACATACTCATCACCAGGACTGAAGCTGAAGGGAGGTAAGCGGGCAGTTGTTGGGGAGCTGGGTTCTGAGACATTACAGTTCATCAAAAAGCTGTGGGCACAGGCCTCTAGTGGGGAGAGCTTTGAGGATGGCGTGTACCCCAGCAGCCTCTAGTAGAGTGCAATGGCTTTGGATGTTCAAGTCTTGAGCACCTGTGGGTAGAATTAAGATGGTAAGAGGTGACATGACACTGCATGGTGTGCCTCATTGTGCCCACCTGTGGCTGCCTGCCTCCCAGACATCCACCTCACCAGTGAGAAAATGGGCTAAACACTGACATGAGCAGCTAGCTCAAGTTCCATGGCTTACAAATCCTGAGGCTAAGCTCAGTTTACTTGCCACCACATCATTGGAAAACTTGTATTTACCTATTAGTTCTCAACTTTTAAAATTCTATAAAGTTCACAATCTCAAAAAATATTTTAAAAGAAATTTACAAGCTTTATAACTTTTGATATCCATTGAAAACTCAATAACTATTTCAATTTCTATTTCTTTACAAAGAAATTATGTCCATAAATGCACAAACATCATGTAACTTTTTCTCATCAACATATACACCACAATTTCAGATTGTGTCTATGAGCTTTTCTAGTTCCATTCATTTGGCTGCAAATTGCATGATTTCCTTGTTTTTGATAGCTGAGTAGTATTCCATTGTGCAAATGTACCACAGTTTTTTTTTTCTTTTTTTCTTTTTTATCCATTCTTCAGTTGAGGGACATCAGGGTTGTTTCCAGTTTCTAGTTATTACAAATAAAGCTGCTATGAACATAGATGAGGATATGTCTTTGTGGTTTGGTGAGGAATCATTTGGATGTATACCCAGAAGTGGTATAGCTGGGTATTGAGGTAGAGCTATTTCCAATGTTCTAAGATATTGTCAGTCCGATTTCCATAGTGGTTGCACAAGTTTGCACTCCCACTAGCAGTGAAGGTGTGTACCCCTTTCTCCAGAGCCTTGTCACCATGTGCTGTTATTTGAGTTTTTGATCTTTGCCATTCTGACAGGTATGAGATGGAATCTCAGAGTTGTCTTAGGTTGCATTTCTCTGATGATTAAATTTGTTGAGCAATTCTTCAAGTGTTTCTTGGCCTTTAGAGATTACTCCTTTGTGAATTCCCTGTTTAGCTCTGTTCCCATTTTTTGATTGGGTTATTTGGCTTTTTGGAGTTTGCATTTTAAAGAGAACAAGAAGAATATATGGGAGGGCTTGGAAGTTGTAAGTAAAAGGAGATATAAGAAAAATATAACATCAAAAATAAATGTAAAAATGCAGCTACCATACACTTCAGATTTTTAATGTACTAATGACTACACTATGTACTTCCTTACTCTCCATTCTTTCACAATGGGGCTATGAGTTGCTACTAGTTTGTACTGTTTCACTGATTTAATTAATTCATGTTTGAAAGACATGTCTCAAAATGTTATAGATAGATTAAAAATAAAACAAATTTTATAATTGAAAATAATGCTGTATGTTCTACATTAGGGAGGGATAATTGTGCAATTGGGAATGAGAGGAGATGAAACTTTCTGGATTTCTATGGCCACATATGTTGAATTTTCTTATGGGTTTGGCAAATGCAATGAAATTACACTTATTACACATTGTAATTAAGTGGCATTTTTATTCCTATGGCTATATTTGCTTGTTTTTGCTAATAAATAGTAAGTATGGACCAGTTGCCTTATGCATCTTTGAAAAAATTCTATGACTTTTGATTCTCTAGTCGTGTCTAAGTAATTTAATTCTGTTTTTCTAAATATGACATAAAACTGAAAGGGCAGATATCTCATTTTCTAGCACATAAGTGACTTCTTATTTTATGTCATGATATAACACATGTCAAGAAATAAAACAAAGCTCTGCAGTATTTAGAAAATGGATTAATTGTGTTGATGTATATCCTTCTACTTTTGATGTCAAAATCTTATTATTTAAGTAACAGTTAATGTGCCATTTCAGGATGCTTTGAGTGAGAATAAGTAAAATTGAAACTTGAAGAAGGATTTATGATCACGGCATAGTTATTTGGGTTCATCAGGTTTTTTAGTATTTATGGAAGTGTTTTTATGTGGTTTCCCATATTCCTGATATTTGGGGACATGGATTGTCACTAAATCCTTTTGATTTCATGACACCTAGAATGATATAAATTGTAAAGGACTACAAAGTTGCATAGTATTAGTCCTATGCTGAAGTTTGGTTATTTTTTAAATATTTACATAAATTTGTGAAGTTTAAGAAATCAACATACTTGTTCAAACTAAGCTTTTAGATGATCAGAGCACTTGTTTCAGAAATACCTTTTTTCTATAAACAACATACAGTATGCTCTTATTTTATAAAGTAAGCATTCAGTAATATTTGACATGCCATTATAAAAATCTAATTTGAGTTGCCTAGTTCCAGAAACCATCACAAAAAATGGCATAAGAAAATAAAGCAACGACATGCTTGAAGTGGAGTATTATATTACAGCAAAGCCTTTCTACAGACCATGAAAGAAATTGAAGTTGACACCATGATTAAAAGCTGCGTATCATACTTATGCAAGGGAAATCACAAAGCCAACTTTCGATTACATGAAGTAATGAGGTCCAGTGACAGCACACAATTTAACCACACAGGTAATCATTTTCGCCATGTTTCTTAACCATCTGATCCTCTACTAAGTACTCAAATTTTACTTTAATATTAGCCTGGCTATCCTTCCTAAAGCATGAAAAGAAACACTTAGGATTAAGGAACAACAACGAATTCCTTACAATGTAAAAATTCATGAATTAAATTATTCTCTGTATGTATGTAGATTTTGGGGATCTTTTATTTATATTTTTAAATTTATTTATTTATTGCTTCAGGTTATAGCCCCATCATAGTGTCCTCTTTCGAATCTTCCCAGTCCCACTCTCCCATCCTCTACCCCGTAACCCTTCCATCCCACTCCTCTGGAGTGGAGTGTCCCTACATAACAGTCTCCCACCCAAGTTCAGCAGTCATATGAGGGCCAAGAGCCTCCTCATACACTGGGGGCCTACAAGGCAGCACCACTAGGGCAAAGTGTCTCATTGACAGGATGAAAAAGTCTATGTTCCTGTTCCCTTTGGTGAGTTGGTTGTAGTATAGATATCCTGTAGTATATAGCTAAAATCCGACTATAAGTGAATAGATGCCATGTGCATCCTTCTGAGTCTGGGTTAGCTCACTCAGAATGAGCTTTTCTAGCCCCATCCACTTGGCTACAAATTGCATAATTTCCTTGTTTCTGATAGCTGCTTAATATTCTCTTGTGTAGATATACCATAGTTTTTTAATCCATTCTTCAGTTGAGGGACATATGGGTTGTTTCCAGTTTCTAGCTATTACAAATAAGGCTGCTATGAACATAGATGAGGCATCTTCCTTGTGATTTGGTGAGGAGACATTTGGATGTATACCCAGAAGTGGTATGGCTGGGTCCAGAGGCAGAGCTATCACAAGTTTTCTAAGATATCGCCAGACTGACCTCCATAGTGGTTGCATAAACCTGCACTCCCACCAGCAATGGAGGAGTGTTCCCCTTTCTCCTCACCCTCGCCAGCATGTGTTGTCATTTGAGCTTTGGATCTTAGCCATTCTGACAGGTCTGAAATGGAATCTTAGAGTTGTCTTGAGTTGCATTTCTCTGATGATTAAAGATGCTGAGCATTTCTTCAAGTGTCTCTCAGCCTTTAGGAATTCCTCCTTTGTGAATTCTCTGTTTAGCTCTTTCTCCCATTTTTTAAATTGGATTATTTGGTGTCTTGGCATTTAATTTCTTGAGTTCTTTGTAAATTTTGGATATTAGCCCTTTGTCAGATGTGGGGTTGGTGAAGATTTTTTCCCAATCTGTAGGCTGCCGTTTTGTTCGAGTGACATTGTTCTTTGCCTTACAGAAGCTTTTCAGTTTCATGAGGTCCCATTTATTGATTGTTGGTCTTAGGTCCTGAGCTGCTGGTGTTCTGTTCAGGAAGTTGTCACCTGTGCCAATGAGTTCAGGTGTTTTTTTCCACTTTCTCTTCTAGTAGATGTAGTGTGACCGGGCTTATGTTAAGGTCTTTATTTGAGAAACATGATTTATATATGGATTACTGTGAAAAACATGTACAAATTGTGAAAAAACATCAACTAATGCAAGCACCATCTTTATGGATAGAGGGAAACCTAAGGAGGAGAGGATGCTGTTATCAGTGATGGATCACATCAACATTGTACTTAGTTATATATTAATTTTTAGTAGTAAATGTAGTTTTTAATTATGGAGATGTGATGGATGTTATTAATATTTACACAATTATTATTTAATTGCTCCTTTGAGAATTATCATGTACTTCTATATCTATATTTTATTTATATAAATTTCAGATTTTTTCCTTTATTAATAATTGTTTAATGCTATAAATTATTAGTTAAAGTTCACCATATTATCACTTAATCTTAACTTGTCTGTTATAAGAAGCCCAAATATAATTTAAAATTTTATCTTCAGTGTTGATAATGCACTAAGAACTAAGATAAACAAGACCCAGCCCTATAGACTAGTATTTCATATCCATCATATAAGAATTAAGAGGTTTAAGCTGATTATTTCAATCCAAAATTTCTACAAGGATGACAGAGAATTAAGGCATTCCAGCCAGGAGCAGCAGGAAGGAGGAACACACCATGGGTTAGAAAAAGGAACCTCATTCCACATGGCCAGGAACATCGGCCTATCGTGGAGAATGGCAGTCCAAGGGGACGTATGTATATATGGGGTCATATTTGGGTAATAGAATTAAGAGCTAGCTTAGATGGGCCAAGATTGCACAGTTCAGGCCAAGGCTTGTTAAAATCCACATGATGTCTTTGTGTGTGCTCATTTATAATGTCTGGATAAGAATTAACGGCTGCCAAACCAATTAACAATAATATAAATACTGGATACATAGTTTAATTAGTCATATAATTTTTTAACAATTGGCGCCCAACATGGGGTGCCACCTGAAAACTGCAAATTAATTAATTAATGTAGTTATTAGTAAGTATAAACTGTAATATTAGGTCGGCAGAGTGGCCAATGGAGTAGCCGGCAGCTTGGCAGAGGAGCAAGCGGTCTGGCCTGAGTGCCTTCACCGGTTCCTTTTTATCCTGGAGAAAAGAGCCCCGGGACCAAAGGTGGCCTACACCACCTGTAACCTAAACTCTGTTAATTAATATAAGTTGTTATATTAGGCTGGTAGAATTACCGGCGGCTTGGCGGGAGATTCGCCTGGGCTCAAGTGGAGTCTGGGAATCCAACAGCCTGGGACTGCTTGGACTGAGGGCCTATAAGCCGCTGCAGCCTTTTCCCCAATAATTAAACACACCAAGAACTTTTAATATTTTAATGCTTAGCCCTTAGCTGGGCAGACTCTCAATTAGCTACTCTAAGTTAACCCCAAACCAACATGTGCCTGTGAGTACCTTCCATACTTCTCCAGACGTCTTTCTCCTTCTGTGTCTCCCGGCAGAAAGGGAAAAAAGTCTCTGTGTGTGCAGAATTCCTGCTGATCTGAAGAAGTCCCACCTTCCTATACTCTTTCTGCCCAGCTAATTGGCCATAAGCAACTTTTATTAACCAATCAAGAGAATGCCTCAGAAGGGGCGGTAACCAGATCTCAGCATTGAATTCAATGTATCAGAAACAATATTAGACCTTCTCTCAACACAAGGATGGCCAGATTTTTCCATTAAATAGAGAAGCCTATAATAGCATAATTACAGTTATAAGTTAATATTTGTATTCCTTTTGTGTTTTTACACACAAGAAGCAAATTTACATAGTATAGACAATCTAATGGGGGGGATTGTTAAATCAAATTTCATCCAGCTGACAAGCTTTCTTAGTTAGCATAATTTAACTGTATATTTTCCTTGGCTTTTCTCATTTTTATGACACATATACTGGTTACTAAGCAGCATTTATCTCCAGGATTTTGTCAAATACTGTAATGCCATTAATATCTGTCTCATAGATTTTCTCACTTTATTTTCCATGATTATTAAAGAAGTTGATGTTTTCTAAAATGTTTTTCCATTCAAAGGGGAAAGAAATCATTAATCAATTTGAAAGTAAAACAAGAAGAAACACTCTTGACTCTGCTTAGTCTAATTTATGGTTCACTTATGTATCCTTATAGACCGGGATATCAAAACTACCAACCAAGTTATTAGACAGTAAAATAGTGTACATTCAACTAATATATCATTGAACAAAAGGAAAACAACAGTGTTGCATAATAATAGAAGAAATTTTGAACAGAAGAATTCATTTGAGAGGTAATAGAATCAGGAAAGTAATCTGAACATTGTTTTAAAATGAAAAAAACATATTATCTAACATATTCCATTTTGTAAATGTACCCAGTCTTCTGTTGAAAAACATTTAGGTTGTTTCCAATTTTTCAGAATTATGTATAGAGCAGCAACAAACATGGTTGATAAAGTGTTTCTGTGGTAGGAAGAAGCATCCTTTAGGTTTATGTCCAAGAGTCCTCTAGCTGGATCTTGAGGTACATAGATTCTCAACTTTCTAAGGAACTTCCTTACTGACTTTCATAGTGACTATTTCAGTTTTCAAACTCATCAGCAATGGATTACTATTCACTTTAGTCCATAAAATTGGCAGCATAACACATCACTTGCATTATTGATCTTAGCCATTTTGATAGTTGTAAGATGAATATCAAAATAATTTTGATTTGTATTTTACTAAAGGTTGAGGATGTTGAACATTTTTTTAAGCAAGCATTAGTCATTTGAGCTTTCTTCTTTTTTGTCCTTCTTTAATTGTTCATTTATTATTTTTTAATTCTATTTATTACTTCAAGTTACCTCTCCAGCACAGTCCCCTTTGTCTAACCCTCTGGTTTCCACCTTCTCACCTTCTCCCCCTTCTCCCACCTATCCTATTCCTCCAGTATGGGGTGCCCTTACATATCAGACCCTTTCAGTTCAGCAGTAATATGAGGGTTAAGAGATTCTTCTTGCATTGGGCACCTACATGGCAGCTCCACTAGGGCAAAATGTCCCACTAACAGGTAACAAATTCTATGTTCCTGTTCCTTAGTCTGTTGCTTGTAGGATAGTTTTCCTGTACTAAATGGCTAAAATATAGTTGTAAGTGAATATATGCCATGAGCATCTTTCTGGGTCTGGGTTAGCTTACTCGGGATGAGCTTTTCTAGATCCATCCATTTGGCAGAACATTGGATGATTTTGTTGTTTCTGGTAGCTGAGTAGTATTCCATTGTGTAAATGTATCACATTTTTTATTCATTCTTCGGTTGTAGGACCTCAGGGTTGTTTCCAATTTCTAGCTGTTACAAATAATGCTGCTATGAACATATATGATGAGATGTCCTTGTGGCTTGGTGAGGAATCATTTGGAAGTATACCCAGGAGTGGTATGGCTAAGTCTTGAAGTAGAGCTATTTCAAGTTTTCTAAGATATTGCCAGACTGATTTCCGTAGTGGTTGTTCAAGTTTGCACTCCCACCAGCAATGGATGAGTGTCCCCCTTTCTCCACAATCTCGCCACTATGTGCTATCATTTGACAGGTGTGAGATAGAATCTCAGAGTTGTCTTGAGTTGTATTTCGCTGATAAATAAGGATGTTGGGCACTTCTTCAAGTGTCTTTCTGCCATTAGAGATTCCTCTTTTCTGACTTTTCATTCTTGTTCAATTCCCAATTTTTTGATTGGATTATTTCATTTCTAGGTGATTAATTTCTTTTTAAACTTTGCATATTAGCTCTCTGTTTTATGTGGGGTTGGCAAATATCTTTTCCCAATATGTAGGCTGCTGTTTTGTTCTAATGACAGTGTCCTTTGCCTTACAGAAACTTTAAATCTCATGAGGTCACATTTATTGGTTTTTGTTCTCAGAGCCTTAGCTATTGGTGTTCTGTTCAGGAAGTTTTCACCTGTGCCAATGAGTTGAGGTTTTTTCCATTTCCTCTTCTATTAGATTTAATGTGTCATGCTTTATGTCAAGGTCTTCAATGCACTTGAATTTAAGTTTTGTGCAAGGAAATTCCACTGCAGGCAATCCAAAAGAAATACACAAACATACAACTACCACGTACATAAAAATAACATGAAATAACAATCTATGGTCATTAATATCTCTCAACATCAGTGGACTCAACTCCCCAATTAAAAGACACAGGCTTACAGAATGGATCCGTAAAGAAGACCCATCATTTTCCTGAATACAAGAAACACACCTCACTAACAAAGATAGATTCTACCTCAGAGTAAAGGGCTGGGAGAAGGTTTTCCAAACAAATGGTCCCAGGGAGCAAGTTGGAATAGTCATCCTAATATCAAATAAAATAGATTTTCAACTGAAGTTAATAAAAAAAAGATAGGGAAGGTCACTACATACTACTTAAAGGGAAAATTCATCAAGATGATATCTGAATACTGAATATCTATGGAACAAATACAAGGGCACCCACATTTCTAAAAGAAACTCTTTTAAAGCTTAAACCACACATCAACTTCCACATATTAATAGTGGGAGACTTCAACACCCCACTCACACCAATGAATATGTCATTAAGACAGAAATCAAACACAGAAATAATGAGACTAACAGAGGTCATGAACCAAATGGTCCTAACAGATATTTACAGAACATTTCACCCAAACACAACATAATATAGCTTCTTTTCAGAACCTCATGGAATCATTTCCATTTGAGTTTTCTTATTGAGATTGTTCTTTTTATATTTGTACCCATTTTAAAATATGGTTATTTGTTTTCTTTTATATCTAGTATCTTGACTTCTATTTCGGATATTAATTAGCCCTCTATCAGATGTGTAATTGGTAAAAAAAAAAAAAAATCCCATTTTGTAGACTGCATCTTTGTCTGAGTGATAATGTCCTTAGCCATGCAGAGGCTTCTCAGTTTCATGAGGTTCAATATATTACTTGCTGATCCTAGTGTCTGTGCTAAGGGTATTCGGTTCAGAGTCAGCCTGTCTGCCAGTGAGCTCAAGGCTATTCCCTACTTTTTCTTCAATAAGGTAAGGATTTCTTAAAAAGAGAATTTACAGTCATTCTTATCCAAGTAAATGCATTTTTATGAATTGATATTCTGGACAAATTATGTTCTCTGATTATCAAATTTCCTTGTGAATCCTTAGTCTTTTCCATGTTTTATGTATTTTTATTTTGTTTTCTTTTAATGTGTAATTCCCTTTTACTTCCACAAATATTGCCAGACACTATGTAATTCATTTAAAATGTCATTTCTCCTCACATTTTGGTCATGTGAAGCAGGAAGCTAAAACTCCAAGAAGAGAGGAGCATCCTCCAGATTCTCAGTAAATTGTCTTTAGGCTGCAAAATAACCAAGAAATTGACATCACAATGGAAGAGTATAGTAGAGTCAAAACCCCCATGATTACACAGAAGTCTTGGAAGAAGTCACTTCCATTCTTAATTATAGCCCACTTTTGCAAGAACTAACTCATTCTGTAGAACTTTCATTATGTCTTTACAAGGGTTATTAAATTAAAGTCTTAATAGCTTCATACTAGTCCTCACTTTTAAAAGTCCCACACAATTTGCTAATAATAATGAATAGGGGTGTTGGAAGAGGGTCTAATGCAGTGATCCTTGGAGGTTATTTTCAGTGCTAGAGATCTGGTTACCACCTTTCTAAGACACTCTCTGATTGGTTAATAAAAGTCAATGATGGCCAATTAGCTGGGCAGAAAGAATATAGGAAGGTGAGACCTCCTGGGTCCAAGACAAGAATCCTGGGTTTTACAAAAGGAAGTTCCCTGCCAGGTCACCAAGCAGAGGACATCCACATGTGAGCTCTGTAATCCAAGAAGGTATAATAAACCACATGGTTGGTTGGGATTAAGTGGTCGGGGATTGATTTAAGTGAGCTAGTTGAGTCTTCCCAGCTAAGGGATATGTGTTGAAACATTAAAAGATCTTGCTTTTTTAATTACCGGAAAAGGGGCTGCGGTGACCTAGGCCACCATTTAAGGCAATCCAGGCCTACTGCAAGCACTGGCAGCTATCCTTCCAGGCCGCTGGCAATTCTGTTGGTCTAATATAACACTTTATTGTTGTTAATAAGTATCCAGCAGCTACCCCACCAGACCATATGGCCAGACCTACAAGCCTCTAAAGCAAGTCAGGCCTGCCCATCTTCTACCAGGCCTCTGGTTGCTCTGGCAGCTTAATATTAGAATTTATAGTTACTAATAAATATCATTGTTAACAAAGTTACAATTTCTTAGGGGTCTCATAATGAAACACACACAATTTGAGGGAAACAAATTATATCCCAACTATAGTATACAGGAAAATAAAACTAATTCACATGGTAGTTCTATTTCCAGTATATTGAGAAAGCTCCAGACTGATTTTCAAACTGGCTTCACTAGTCTGCAATTCAACAGAGTGAAACTGCAACTTAGTTATCAATTGCATTTATTAATAAGTATGAACTATAAGATTAGGCCACAGAGCAGCTAGTGGGCTGACAGAAGGCCAGCAGGCCTGGCCTGCCTTAACTGGGGGCCTAACTTGTCCTGGGGAAAAAGCCCACCATCAGCAACCCTAAACTCTGTTAATCTTCATTAATAACAATAAGTTTTATATTAGACCAATGAATCAGCCAGCAGCCTGGCAGGAGATTGGCAGGCCTGACTTGCCTTAGAAGCCTATAGGCCTGCTGGGGTGATTTCACAGAGCTACTTGGCAGGGCAGCTGCCAGATATTCATATTAGATCAGCATAATTGCTAACAGCCTGGAGGGACAGCAACAGGGGCTTGGCAGAGGCTGATGGGCCTAGATTGCTTTGACTGGTGGCCTATTGGCAGTCGCTGCCCTTTTCCCAATAATTAAATACACCAAGACACTTTAATGTTTCAAAGCTTAGCACTTAGCTGCGCAGACTCTCAACTAGATAATCAAGTTAACCCGGACCACTTAATTCCAAACAGCCATATGATTTGCTGTACCTTGCAGAGCTCTCAGAGGCATCTGTCTGCTTCCATGTCTCCTGGCGGAAAGAGAGATTCCTCTGATTAAAACACAGGGTTCCTGTTTCTCTCTCAGGAAGTTCCACTTTCCTATACTCTTTCTGTCCAGCTAATTGGCCATCAGCGACCTTTTGTTTGTTTTGGTTTGCTTTTGCTTTTGTTTTTGTTTTTATAATGTTTATTTATTACATCAAGTTACATCTCCATCATAATGTCCTCTTTCAACCCCTCCTGGTTCCACTCTTCCACCCTCTCCTCCCTCTCCCACCCATCCCACTCCTCTGATGTGGAGTGTCCTTACAAATCAGCCCCTCTCAGTTCAACAGTCATATGAAGGCTAAGAGCTTCCTCTTGCACTGGGGGCCTACATGACAGTACCCCTAGGGCAAATTGTCCCCTGAATAGGTAAAAAAAACGTCTATGTTCCTGATCTTTTATCCTGAGTGAGCTAACCCAGACTCAAAAAGCTGCACATGGCATCTACTCACTTATAATTGGATTTTAGCCATATAGTACAGAAGAACTATCCCACAACCAACACACCATCAGTGACTTTTATTAAACAATCAAAGAATGTCTCAGAAGGAGTGGTAACCAGATCTCAGCATTCAAATCAGTCTTTCAGAAACAATGTATTAGACCTTCCTTCAACAACAGTGTATAAGATTTCCACTTTGTCATACACAATAGCATTTCTATTCAGAATGATGACTATTTTGACTGGGGAAAGAAGTAATACTAAAGCAGTTTTTTTTTTTTCAAGTTACATCTCAATCACAATCCCCTCCCTACTTCCCCATCCTGTCCCACCCTCCCACCCTCTTCCCCCTCAACTCCCCCATCCGCTTCTTTTTATTTTTTTAAGTTTAAGATATATCTTTTTCTCCCTAGCAGCTCCCCCTTTCTGTCCAACAAATGTCTCTTTCTCTTATAACAACAAATACAATATTAAAGCACTTTTAATGTACATTTCACTAACAATTAAGGATGTCAAATACTTTTTAAATAATTATTTCTTTGGTTTTGAGATTACAAAAAAATTACATCATCTCTCCCTTTCCTTTCCTCTCTCCAAAACTTGCCATATACGCTTACATGCCTTCTTTCAAATTCATGGCATCTTTTCTCATTAATTGTTACATGAATATGTGCATATGAATATTCCTAAACAAAAATTGCTTGATCTGTATAATGTTCCTTGTTCATATGTTTTCAGGGCTAGACATTTGGTATTGGATAAAAACAAAGATTATTTTTCCCACTGACAGCATTCTCCACTACCCTGTGATTTGTGTGTGTATGCATTCACATGTGTGTGCTGAAGCCTCATAGGCTTTCCCCATACACTTAGATATGTCTATTGTTGTTGTCCTTGTCTAGCCTATGCTTAGTCAGTCATGTTGATGAGAATTTTTGAGTGTAGTTTCAGACATTACTGCAAGACATAGTTTCACAGCAAACTCTCTGATCCTCTGGCTCTTATAATCTTTCTGATCCTCTTCTGCAATGTTCATTGAATCTTAGATTTGGGAGTTGTTGGTAGGTATCTCTTCATTTTAAAACCTGCATGGAGCATTCACCCTTATGTTTTAGTCTCTTTGGTGTAGGTAGGTACTTTTCAGGCTATTAAAACAGAAACCTCAACACTAACCCAGTCACAAAACCCTCAACCTACAATTGATGTTCTGGAGGTAATGGTGGCACAGAACTGTGGGAGTGGCCAACCACTATCTAGTTTGACTTGAGGCCCATACCATGAGAGGGAGCCTATGCTCTACACTCCCTACATGGCCACAAACTTCCAGAGACTGAGGATAGAACAAAACATGTCTGGCAAAAAAAAAAAAATCAATGAAATGATTTCTAATTATCCTAATGATACTCTACTATATGCATAGATCAGTACCTTGTCCAGCACTGTGATGGTTTGAATAGGAATGGTCCACTGTAGATTAGTGTTTGAATACTTAGTCAGCAGGATGTGGCACTGTAAAGATGTATGAGTTTGTTGGAGGAAGTGTGTGATTGTGGAGGTGGGCTTTTATATCTTTTATGCTCAAAATAAGCCTCGTATGACAGTCTCCTGCTGCCTGTGGATAACCCATTCTCCAGCACCATGTCTGCCTACATGCTACCATGTTTGCCACCAAGACAATAATGGAATAAATCTCTGAACTATAAGCCAGCCACAATTAAAATTTTTCCTTTAGAAGAATTGTCACTCATGATGTCTTCACAGCATTAAAACCCTGAGTAAGACAAGTTTTCATCAGAAAAATTTCATCTTTTGACAGAAAGAAGCATATGCAGAGTCCTATAGCCAGACATTATGCAGAATGTCTAAACTGGAAGTTCCCTTTTGGTCCTTCTACTCAGAGCACAGGAAACACCACAGAAAAAGTTGTAGGAATCATATGGGATGGATGACATGGGGAGAACATGGTTTACTGAATCAATTAAGCAGGGCTCATATGGGTAAGCCCAGGGCCTTCATGAGTCTGCATGAGGTCCTCGGCATATGAGTGATGGCTGTTAGCTTGGTGCCTTTGTAGGACTACTAAGAGTGGGAGTTGGTATTTCTCTGACTCTTTAGGCTGCTCTTGAGACTTCTTTCCTCCTTTTGGGTTGCTCTGTCCACCAAGATAAGAAGGCTTTTGCTTTCCCTTAATGTGTCTGGTTTTGTCTGGCTGGGTTGTTGTATCTTAGAGGCCTGTTCTTTTTTTTTTTAATACTTTTTTTTTTCTTCAAGTTATATCTCAGTCACAAACCCCTCCCTATTCCCCCTTCCTATCCCACCCTTCCACCCTCTTCCCCCCAGAAGTTTCCCCTTTCAGTCCAACAGATGGTTCCTTCTCTTATAACAGTAAGTATTATACAAAACAACAGATATAAATATGCCACATTTATGAGAGTTAAATGGCCCAGTATACCTTCCCAATGTCCAGTTTATACATATTTGGCCCCTGACTTTAACATTCTACTATCTAACCATCTCCATGAGTTTAAAGGTCTATATCTGACTCAACATTCATACTAACTTGCAACACACTTTTAAGAGTATCTTCTTAGATTTATAACACCCTCTTGATTCCTAAACAACTCAAAATTTAACTATGAGACTCTAGCTGTCTATTCTTCAACCACCTCAGAGACCTGAGAGGGATAAATATATCTGCTTATATAGGAAGTGCAGGGCCTGCAGCTTCCAAAACTAAGAAAGGACATACCAATGACTGCCTGGACAGTTCCC
>CAJQZJ010027887.1:0-18001 GCA_907164525.1 Lophiomys imhausi | reverse complement strand
TTAGCCATTCTAACAGGTGTTAGGTGGAATCTCAGGGTCGTCTTGAGTTGCATTTCTCTGATGATTAAGGATGTTGAACATTTCTTCAGGTGTCTCTCAGCCCTTAGGGATTCCTCCTTTGTGAATTCTCTATTTAGCTCCATCTCCCATTTTTTGATTGGATTATTTGGTTTCTTGGCATTTAGTTTCTTGAGTTCTTTGTAGATTTTAGATAATAGCCCTCTACCAGATGTGGGGTTGGTGAAGATTTTCTCCCAGTCTGTTGGTTGCCGTTTTGTTCGAATGACAGTATCCTTTGCTTTACAGAAACTTTTCAGTTTCATGAGGTCCCATTTATTGATTGTTGATCTCAGGTCCTGAGCTGTTGGTGTTCTGTTCAGGAAGTTGTCACCTGTGCCAATGAGTTCGAGGGTTTCTCCTACTTTTTCTTCTAGTATCTTTAGTGTGGCTAGCCTTATGTTAAGGTCTTTGATCCACTTGGAATTAAGTTTTGTACAAGGTGATAGGTATGGGTCTAATTTCATTCTTTTGCAAGTGGACATCCAGTTGGACCAGCACCATTTGTTGAAGATGCTGTCCTTCTTCCATTGTGCGTTTTTGGCTTCTTTGTCAAAGATTAGTTGGCCATAGGTGTGTGGATCCATGTTTGGGTCTTCAATTCGATTCCATTGATCCACTGGTCTGTTTCTATACCAGTACCATGCTGTTTTTATTACTGTTGCTCTGTAGTACAGCTTGAAATCTGGGATGGTGATACCTCCAGATGTTTTTTCATTGTACAGGATTGATTTTGCTATTCTGGGCTTTTTGTTGTTCCATATGAAGTTGAGAATAGCTTTTTCCAGGTCTATAAAGAATTGTGTTGGTATTTTGATAGGTACTGCATTAAATCTATATATTGCTTTTGGTAGGATAGCCATTTTTATTATGTTGATCTTACCTATCCATGAGCATGGGAGATCTTTCCATCTTCAAAAGGCCTCTTCCATTTCTTTCTTCAGGGGCTTGAAATTCTTGTTGTATAGGTCCTTTACTTGCTTGGTTAGAGTCACCCCCAGGTATTTTATGTTGTTTGTGGCTATTGTGAAGGGGGTTGTTTCCCTTATTTCTTTCTCGGTATATTTGTTTGTTGTATAAAGAAGGGCTTCTGATTTTTTTGAGTTAATTTTGTATCCAGCCACCTTGCTGAAGTTGTTTATCAGCTGTAAGAGTTCTTTGGTGGAGTTTTTGGGGTCGCTTATGTATACTAACATATCATCTGCAAATAGGGATAATTTGACGTCTTCATTTCCAAATTTTATCCCTTTGATCTCCTTTAGTTGTCTTATTGCTCTAGCAAGGACTTCAAGTAGTATATTGAAGAGATATGGTGAAAGTGGACATCCTTGTCTTGTCCCTGAGTTTAGAGGAAATGCTTCAAGCTTCTCTCCATTTAATTTGATGTTGGCTACTGGCTTGCTGTATATTGCCTTTATTATTTCTAGGTATGGTCCTTGTATGCCCGTTCTCTCCCGAACTTTTTGCATGAAGGGGTGTTGGATTTTGTCAAATGCTGTTTCTGCATCTAGCGAGATTATCATGTGTTTTTTTCCTTTCATCTTGTTTATATGGTGAATTACATTGATAGACTTTCATATATTGAACCATCCCTCATTCCAGGGATGAAGCCTACTTGATCATGGTGTATGATACTTTTGATATGTACTTGAATTCGGTTTGCTAGTATTTTATTAAGTATTTTGCATCTATGTTCATGAGGGAGATTGGTCTGAAGTTCTCTTTCTTTGTTGGGTCTTTGTGTGGTTTAGGAATCAGAATGACAGTGGCCTCATAGAATGAGTTTGGCAGTGTTCTTTCTGTTTCTATGTGGTGGAAGAGTTTGAAAAGTAATGGTGTTAGTTCCTCTTTGACGGTCCGGTAGTATTCTGTGCTAAAGCCATCAGGCCCTGGGCTTTTTTTGGTTGGGAGATTATTAATGACTGTTTCTATTTCCTTGGGTGTTATTAGGGTGTTTAAGCTGTTAATCTGATTTTGATTTAGTTTTGGTAGGTGGAATTTATCGAGGAAATTGTCCATTTCGCTTAGGTTTTCAAATTTAGTGGAATATAGTTTTTTAAAGTAATGCCCGAATATTTTCTGGTTCTCCTCAATGTCTGTTGTTATTTCTCCCTTTTCATTTCTGATTTTGTTGATTTGGGTTCTTTCCCTTTGCCTTTTAGTTAATTTGGCTAGAGGTCTGTCTATTTTGTTGATTTTCTCAAAGAACCAACTCTTGGTTTCATTAATTCTTTGTATAGTTCTTTTTGATTCTAAGTTGTTGATTTCAGCCCTAAGTTTGATGATTTCCTGCCTTCTGCTCTTCTTGGGAGTGTTTGTTTCTTTTTTTCCAATTCACCCTGCTTAGCTGTTAGTTCACTAATATGAGCTGTCACAATTTTCTTTTTGAAAGCACTTAGTGCTATGAACTTTCCTCGTAGCACAGCTTTCAATGTATCCCATAGGTTTGGGTATGTTGTTTCTTCATTGTCGTTGGATTTTAAGAAGTCTTTGATTTCCTTCTTTATTTCTTCCCTGACCCAGTGGTCATCCAGTAAGGAGCTGTTCAATTTCCATGTGTGTGTTGGCTTTCTGTTGATTCTTTTGCTGTTGAAGACCAGCTTTATTCCGTGGTGGTCTGATAAGATACATGGTGTTATTTCAATTTTCTTGTATCTATTGAGACTATCCTTGTGACCAACTATGTGGTCGATTTTGGAGAAGGTTCTGTGGTGTTCTGTAGATATCTGTTAGGTCCATTTGTTTCATGATCTCTCTTAGACTCAATATTTCTCTGTTTTGTCTTCTGTCTTGATGATCTGTCCATTGTTGTGAGTGGGGTGTTGAAGTCTCCCACTACTAATGTTTTGTGATCGACATGCGCTTTATGTTTTCGAAGTGCTTCTTTTACGAAAGTAGGTGCCTTTGTATTTGGGGCATAGATGTTCAGTATTGAGATTTCCTCTTGATGAATATTCCCTTTAATGAGTATATAGTTCCCTTCTTTGTCTTTCTTCATTAACTTCAGTTGGAAGTCTGTTTTGTTTGATATTAGGATGGCTACTCCAGCTTGCTTCCTGGGTCCATTTGCTTGGAAAACCTTTTCCCAGCCCTTTACTCTGAAGCAGTGTCTGTCTTTCGTAGTTAGATGTGTCTCTTGTATACAGCATATGGAAGGGTCTTGCTTGTGGATCCACTCTGTAAACCTATGTCTTTTTATAGGGGAGTTGAGTCCATTGATGTTGATGGATATTAGTGACCTGGGGTTGTTATTTCCCATTAGTTTGGTATAGGCGGTGTTCCTGTGCCTCTTTTGGTTTAGTTGCTGAGGGGTTTTCTATTCCCTTTGTTTTCTTGGGTGGAGTTTTCTTCTCTGGGTTGGGATTTTCCTTCTAGAATTTTCTGTAGGGCTGGGTTTGTGGATAGATATTGTTTAAATTTGATTTTGTCATGGAATATCTTGTTTTCTCCATCTATGTTGATAGCGAGTTTTGCTGGGTAAAGTAGTCTGGCTGGGCACTTATGATCTCTCAGGACTTGTAGTATATCTGACCAGGCCCTTCTAGCTTTTAACGTTTCTGAGGAGAAGTCAGGTGTAATTCTGATGGGTCTGCCATTGTATGTGACTTGACCTTTTTCTCTTACAGCTTTTAATATTCTTTCTTTGTTCTGTACATTTGGTGTTTCAATTATTATGTGGCGAAAGGAGTTTCTTTTCTGATCTAATCTGTTTGGTGTTCTGTAAGCCTCTTGGATTTTTATTGGCATCTCTTTTTTCAGGTTTGGGAAGTTTTCCTCTATGATTTTGTTGAAGATATTTCCTGGACCTTGGAGTCAGGAGTCCTCTCTTTCCTCTATACCTATAATTCTTAGGTTCCGTCTTTTCATTGAGTCCTTGATTTCTTGGATGTTGTGGGTGAGAAATTTTTTAGCCTTCTCATTTTCTTTGGATGTTGTACTGATTTCTTCCATCGAATCTTCCATGCCTGAGATCCTGTCTTCCATCTCTTGCATCCTATTGTTGATACTCACATCCGTAGTTCCTGTTCTCATCCCTTGATTCTCCACTTCCTCTTTTAACTCTGACTGTGTTTTCTTTATTGTTTCTATTTATATTTTCATATCTTATATGGTTTTGTTCATTTTGTACATTTCCTTCTCCAGCTTGCTTGTTTTTGTATGAAAATCTTTCATTGCTTTGTCCTTTTCCTGTTCAAGCTCTGTCACCTTGGCTTGGAGCTCTTTCATGTTGTTGTTCGTTGTTTTGACTTGTAAAATTGTGGCTTCTTTGAATTCCTTCATAGATTTAAGTTCTTCTTGAAGGGACTCTATCACTTTCCATAATGCAGAATTGTCAACATTTTCATGTGTTTCTGTTGGTGTGAGGTTATCTGAATTGGATGAACTAGGGTGATTCTGCTTTGTTGGAGTCATATTTCCTTGATTTCTATTTTTTCTTGGTCCTTTGTCCATTGGATGCATTTAGCTGTCTGTTCTTGTCATTTTCTGTGCTTGGATCCACAGTGGATGATTTGGTGCAGAGGACGAGTTACTTGGCTATCTGTCCTTGCTTACAGGGGGATTTCAGGGTCACTGTGGTTTTAATCGCCTGAGGCACTGTGAGCTGGTGCAGCCTATTCCCAGGTTGTGAGTAATGGACCGGGATTGTTTCACTGCTCCAAATTCAGACTTCTCTATGTTGCACTCTGAGTTATCAGCCTGTAATGTTTCTGATGTTATGGACCTGTTTGCCCAGGCACAGATTCTGTGGGCTTTATTTGTCGTCATGGAGGCTGACAGGGTCTGGCTCCACACCTAATATGTCTGGATTTTCCAGAATACAGCTATGGTCCCGATTTCTGTTTTCTCACTAGGCTTCTCGCCACATGCCTGTCCTCTGTGCCTGATTCCCTTCCTGTCTGAGCCGCCACGGGTCCCCCTCCCTGGCTGCTATGCCGTGGGTACCCCAAGCCCCGGATCCCCCAGCCGCCTGAGTGGTCCTCTCGCCCCAGCAGCTCAGCAGTGGGTGCGCGGATCCCTGGCCCCGCCCACGCCTGGCGCTCTCCCCAGTTGTCCTGCCGTGGGTTCGCGGGGATTTGGCCCTGCCAGCCGTGCTCCCGCCCCAGCTGCGCTGCCGTAAGTGCGCGGGATTCGGCCCCTCCTGCCCGCCTTTGGGTTCCCGGCTTCCCGCGCTCTCTTGGAACCTCCACCCTCCACTTCACGAGCGGCTGCAGACCACCTGCTGAGCTCCGTGTTTGTTCCTTCCTAAGACTTCCACTATCTCGCAAAGTTTTTTAAGTGGGTATAAGTTCTTCCTGAGGTGTGGGGAGCCCAGTAGGCAAGTGATCTATCGCCACGTGGCCTCTGATTCTGCCTGCTGTGAGTTGGGGTCGATCTTACCAGGCGCCTCTCCAAATGGGAGTTCCCGAATCCCGGGTTTAGTGGCTTCCGTGTCTGCGAGAGATGGGGGGAGAGCCTTACCCTGGGACTTTTAACAGTCCCTTGGGAGCTGTGAGTGTTCTCGGGGGGGGGTCTAGCCGCTCTGGTTTTTGCACAGTGCCCAATAACTCTGTGTTTTTTATGGCTCTTTTTTCCCCGCGTTCAAAATGCGTCAGTGTAGGTCGCTGCCATCTTGGACCCCGGAGGCCTGTTCTTTAACAAAGGAAAATAAGGTAGAAGTGGATCTGGGGGTGAGGAGAGGAGATAGAAGGAAAGAGTGGGGGTAGGGGAAACTGTGATCTGGATATATTGTATGAGAGAAGAATCTATTTGCAATTAAAGAAGACATTTTTGTTTAGTTCCACAGCCCAATTCTTAACTGTAATATTTTACTGATGCTTAAATTTGAGTTATTTATGTATTGTAAATACCAGTCCTCTGTCAGATGTATAGGTGGTAAACATTTTCCCATCCCATAGGCTGCCTCTTCAGCCAAATGACAGTGCCATTTGCTTTGTAGATTTTGAATTTAATGAGGTACCATTTGTTAATTGTCTCAAGCCTGTGTTAACAGAGTCTTGTTCAGAATTTCCTTTTCTGTGCCAATGAGTACAGTAATATTACCTACTTTCTCCTCTTTCAAATCCAGGGTATCAGGTCTTACATTGCTTTCCTTGATCCATTTGGAGTTTAGTCTTTTGTGGCATGAGAAGTAAGGATCTAGATAGTGTTAAATGTTTAAATCGAACTTTCTCAGCACTATTTATTGAAAATCTTAGTGATATCACAAGTTACCTTCCTAATACTTACTTGTAAATGAGGCCCTAAGGCACGCCAAATAATAAAGAATGTTGTCATTGCATCTGTGTGCCCACCATAACTTGATATTAACACGCTAATGTTGAAGACACCACACAGTTTAGTTGCAGGACAGAGAGACATAAATCTTGAACTGATCAAGAAACTCTGTCCCTGCTGGATTACTTTCATAGTACTGGAAAGGACACAGAAGGCTTCAGGAAGAAGAAAAGCATCAGTGATCTTATTCAGCACTGGAACTTCTATGCTGCCATACTGGTTCATATTGCAGTCAGATGTGCTCATTGCTGCAATAGTGGCAAGAGTATTTATGAGGATAAACAACACCTCTTTTGATAGATTTAAAGCTATTTTAAAGTTATTTTCCATAGCAGGAAATGTATGTTTTATACTATAAACATGGCCCAAGCCCATTGATCAGAAATCATATGCCCAAAGGTGGAACCTACTGATGTTGTTTTACTAAATGGTCCTATGGTCAAAACGCCTTTTATAAATACTTATATCTATATCCGTAGATCTATGATGCTCTCAGCCTTGATTATAAAAACTTCCTGTAGTGCTTAGTGTTTAGTGCAGAAACTCATTATTATTCAAGATGCTGAGAATTAGTGACTGGGAATATTCAGCTATAGACAGAACATATAAATCCATCTCCCTGTATCTAAGGCTCAGGGAACATTGAGGACAAAGGGACACAAATTATGTAAGAGCTGGGTAATGGGAAAGATTGTTGTGATATGCTGTTCTCTCAACATCACATTACTGTTGCACACATAAATCTACAAAAGTTGAGGTTATGTGAACAAGACCTGCAGAAGATTAAGACAGTTTAATTCCAGCATGGTAAGGGGAGGGAATCCCAAGACCCCACTCATATTTGAGGCATTATTGGAAGCTAATGGCTGTTGAAGATGAGTCTCTTTTCATTAGGAGTGTGGCCATTGGTAGGTGTTCCTGAACCCAGTTGGTAACAGAAATACCATGTACATGAAAGACCAACTGGATACAGCAGATAATAAAAAATAAAATAGGCAGTAGGGAGGGAGTTGTGTTGAAAAAGTACCAGGGGTAGTTTGATAGATCTGTTGATGATATAATCAGGATAAATTGAATACAAATATGAAATTTGAATGATTAAATAAAAATAATTTTATAAAAGATACTGCATATATTTAGGTAACAGCATTGGTTCAATAGGAATGGCATAAGATCATAATAGTGAAATGTTTTTTGAAATATTTTTGTTTGTGATCATAATATAATTATATCACTCATTTCCTTTCCTCCCCCACAGCACTCTAATGTACTCAACATTATTCTCTTTCGAATTTATAGATTCATCGTCTTTAATTGTTAGTGCATATATAGCTATAGACATATGTATATATTCCTAAATGCATAAAATCAATGTGTTCATTCTAAAAAATGTTATATTTTTTTCAGGGATTACCATTTTTGTATTGGATAACAATTGGTGTTCTCTCTCCTGTAGAAGGCCATTTCTCCCACTCTCAAATTTTCTTAGATGCCTACAATTCTTTGTCTAGAATTGAGACATTGTGAGCTTACCCTGGTCGATATTAGTATGATGTTGGTTGTAGTGAACTATACCACTAGGTGTGGCTACTAGTCTGGGTCAATGGATGTGGAATAGTGTGAAAGGAATTTTATTATTCTGCATGTATTAATTAATGCAGGAAATTATTACAGCAGTAATTATTCTTTAACCAGCTAGTTCACCAAATAAGCACACAGAGAACTTTAAGATTTATAGCAAAACTTAAAGCACTACAGCTGGGAAGTTGTCAACCTTCTTAGCTAACTTGTGTGCTTCCCTACCCATATCCCCATAGTACTTGTATGTGTTTCATTTGGGCTGCTACTGATCCATCAGACTAGTCCTCTTACCAAGCTGCTCTTGGCCACGTGCTCATTGTCCATGATATCCCATGGGAAATCCTGTTCTCTCTATGTCTCCATCCTGCTCTCCTCTCTTCATGGTCCTACTCCAAAGCCATGACCTGGAAACTTTGCCCTGACTACCTCTCTCCTGCCCAACCCTTGCTGTCAGCAACTTTATTGACCAATCAGGAATAATTGTGAGGGGAAGATTTACATAACATCATTTTGGGTATGTGATAATCTGTTCTTCATATGGTAAGTAGAACATGGGGGCAAGTATTTAAAATTTGATTACCTAGTGACTCCAGATCAACTCTAACAGAACTTTGATTAGATCTGGAGGTTGAGGAGGATAATGGGGGAGAGTATTAGAACTCATCTGGTTAGAACCTGGAGATTTATGTGTATGCAGTCTCTGTGTCCAGTGCTGTGGTCTGAATGTATATGACTCTCCAAAATTCATACATTCAATCTGAATAACATTATTCTCAATGAATTTGGATTGGGCTGTGCCTAGTAGTTGAGTAAATTACACATTTGGTTGTATTTTTTTAACACATCTCACAAGAGCATTAACTAATGCAAAAAGACTGCTCTTAACACAAGTTGTATCACACCCAGGGTGGAAAGAAATAAAAGAAGTGGAGGGAGTCCTTTAATTTCAGCTCTCAGAGCAGGCATTGTCTCTTTGCTTCCCCTCTTTGCCGAGTCAAAGAGCTCCCTGTGCAACATGATCTTATAGGCATAATGCTTGGCTAAAGCACATGGCTAAGAAATCCTCTACAAAAATGTTGGAAACAGTGCCAAAATAAATCTCCCTCACTTAACTTTTTTTTGAGCACTTTGTTACAGAAATGAAAATTTGTAATTAATACAGTATCCAAAGAAATATGAAGTAGAAATCATTTAGGAAGCAATTTAGTCATGAACACTCTGCTGTTTTAAGTGGAAATAGTGGTTTTTTTTTGTTATCTAAAGGATATATACCATGTTTAATTTTCTCTGTTCCTTATATTTTATGAGTACACAACACCTCTGTCTTTTGTACATATACTATGAGAAAATGATACCAGTGTGGAGCTGAACTTTACCAGACAACAAAATGGTCAATGCCTTGATCTTGGACTCACCTGTCTCTAGGACTGTATGAAATATTTCTATTTTTATAAGGTGTCCAATCTGAAGGGTTTTGGTTTTATGTCAATAGGAATGGACTATGACAAACAAAAATTGTTACTTATTTTCCTGGTGACTCTAAATCCAAGGTTAAAGGATTCAACTCCCTGGTCCTAGAGATGTTGCAGATGGGGCTGTTGTGTTACATATGCATCAGTAAGTGGCAGAGAGGAGAGAGGCAATGTCTATGCTCAGTGTTCTGACCTCTGAACATATGAATGATTAGTAGCCTAGAATTCCTTAAGAAAAGTGATCCTGAAACGACCACCAATCTGGTGCCAGGACACATGTATAGGCTCCCAGGATGGGGAGCAACTGAAGACTAGATGAGCCCCACCTGGAACTGGAGGCCCCAGGCAGGAGTTATCCCGCGACAGGATTCTTGGAAGGGGCCACTCAGGTAGGCTGGGTGAGGAGAGAGCCCTAGATGACCACTAGACAGTCACCAAAGGGCTTTGACAAGGAGCTAGCATGAGATGACCATCAATCAGGCACAATGCAGGTTTCTGGGGGCAGGCCATGCCCAAGACAACATTTGCTAGGAACCATAATGCACAAGTGGGGTATTTATACTTGAGACTGCTCCGGAAATGACCCCAGATACTCAGAGACCCTAGGTACCACTAAGAGGAACACATAAGTGGTGGAGAATTGAAAGAGAAAAAGAAACAGAAGGATGTGGGCACAATTAAGAGAGGTAGAACTGGAGACACAAGGTTGGTCAGCAACAGCCTGATTTGAGTAGCCAGTGATTCTACCTGGGCCTATAGTAGGTTTCTGGCCTGTGCTGTCACTGGGAGGTGGCATATTTGGGTCAATGGCCCTGAAGCATCAGGGGTCTCTTACTACCAACAGCCAGGCAGATATCTCTGATCTGGGCTATTGTCTAGGAACAGGTTGTTGTCAGGGCTCTGCCGAAATGGCCTTATCCCTCACCTGGACATTGTGGGAGAGCTGACTATGGAGGCATGAGAGCAGGAGAGCTGACCCCCGTCCCTGGCCATCTGCAGTACTATGTAGAATGTGCCACAGGTTGCAGGACTTAAGGGTGGACTGGCCCCAAGGATACGGGCATAGGAGACCTGGTCCTCCTGTGAGGTGGTGTGGAAGAGGAAGAGATATTCTGACCCCCTTCAGCCCTCACCAACTGCAGCAGGTAGGAGAACTGATCCTTGCAGTCACGAGAACAGGAGAATTGACCCTACACCCCACCAGCTGCAACACTAAGGAGAACAGGTACTACACACACACACACACACACACACTCTTTTAAGAAGAATGTATCACAATCAACACTTTTAGGTTGAAGTCCTAACTCATTGTTCAGGAGAAAGAAACTATATTGGATATCAGATGCTTTATAGAAGTAACTGAAAGTTTGAGAGGTTGCTGTTATGGACTATTATTTAATATAAATTTTGTCCTCATACAAAGATAAAAAAAATCAAGATATAAATATTTTCCAAATGGAACAGAATATAAAGACAGAGAAAGAAAATAAGAACATCCTTAATCATCAGCGAAATGCTACTCAAGACGACTCTGAGATTCCATCTCACACCTGGCAGAATGGCTAAGATCAAAAGCTCAAATGACAGCACATGCTGGCAAGGGTGTAGAGAAAGGGGAACCCGCCTCCATTGCTGGTGGGAGTGCAGGCTTGTGCAACCACTATGGAGGTCAGTCTGACGATATCTTTTAAAACTTGGACTAGCTTTGCCTCAGAACCCAGCCATACCACTTCTGGGTATACAACCAAATGACTCCTCACGGAATCATAAGGAAGTTTCCTCATCTACGTTCATAGCAGCCATATTTTTAATAGCTAGAAACTGGAAACAACCCAGATGTCCCTCAACTGAAGAATGGATTAAAAAACTGAGGTACATCTACAAAATGGAGTATTACTCAGCTATCAGAAACAATGAAATTATGCAATTTGCAGCCAAATGGATGGAACTAGAGAAGCTCATCCTGAGTGAGCTAACCCAGACTCAGAAGGATGCACATGGCATCTATTCACTTATAGTTGGAATTTAGCTATATAGTACAGGATATCTATACTATATCCAATGCACCAAAGGGAACATGGACATAAACTTTTTTTGTTAGTTTGTTTGTTGGTTTTTTAGTTTTCTCTCTATGGCAATGAGACACATTCCACTGGTGGTACTGCCTTGTAGGCCCCCAGTGTATGAGGAGGCTCTTGACCCTCATAAGACTTCTGAACTGGGGCGAGGGACTGTTATGTAGGGACACTCCACTCCAGAGGAATGGGATGGAAGGGTTAGGGGGTAGAGGGTGGGAGGGCGGGGCTGGGAAGGGGAGAAAGAGGACAATATGATGGAAATGTAACCTGAAGCAACAAATAAATAAATTTATTTATTAAAAAAAGAAAATGTCAACTATAAGACAAAAAAGAAATATGAAGAAGTAAACGCTAAAATCATTTGACCTTTCAGATAAATAAGAAAATAATATATGTTTAAGTTACTTATTATCTGATATTTTGTTATGGCTCTTCTAGAAACTAACATAGCTATAAATTTTTAGACTATTTATAAATTTTTATGTATTCGACACAGTCACTGTCCTTCCCCAACTAAGGCTGTTAATCTTTGTCTGTAATTTTTTATGCCAAAGGATTGGGATACACATCACTGAATTAACAAGAGAGGATGCCAACTAGTCTTTTGAGATGGTTCCTCCATATGACAATCCTATAAAAACCTAACTCAAGCACAGCAGATTAAGTGTAAGCCTCGAGAAGTCCCTAGCAATTTATTCCTTTTATACTCTGCAATATATCCAAAATGATCCAATAACCCAGTAATGACAAAAAAAATCTCCCAGGAAAAAATTCATCACCCTTGTCACTTCCCAGATAAACCCTCTCATTTTAAGTCTTGTGAAAGGAAACTGTGGAAAGCATTTTTGGAACTTAGAATCTGTCTGTGTTTTACAGACTCGGATTTCAACCATTTATTTTTAGTGTAGTTATGTATTGCCTGCTCTGAGCATATCTGCCTGTCCTTTTGTAAAATAAGTCTGAAATCAAAAGGAAAACTGGCAGACTGCAACACTCCCAAATCAAAAGAGTGCAGGTGGCTGAACAGACATTTTAAGCTAATTTATTTTCTGCTCCCTAAGCCCTCTGTGGCCTAGAATGAGCACTATCATTACCTTTCTTTCGTCACCTTGCTTTCTAACATTTTTAATTAATTTATTTTGAAATTCATGTCCATTGACTATATAGTATATACTCATATGTGGCTGACTTTTTTGTTGCTCAACATTATAGAGTGTATGAAATTGGACCATGCTACTTAACATAGTATCATTTTGGGCTCTTATAATTATCCATAATATTCTATTGAAACTTCTTGCAAGGAAACTTATTACTCTTTTGCTTCATTTTATGCTAATAACCATTAGTTCCTCCCCACTCATGAGCTTCTAGGTATCGTGGACTTCTGTTTTAGGGAAAGTTGATTACTTTCTTCTAAATATAAATATGTACCCATATATGTTAGCTATGTACTCATTAGTGGAAATCTTGGTTCAAAAATTAAACATATGTTAGGTTTTAACAGAGATGAATGAGTTTGATGAAATAACTTTTCCTGTTTAACATACGGACATACCCTCTTTTCAAATTGCCTCAATGAAACTATTTTATATTTTCATACTATGTTGTATGCCCTTTGTAAATTTTAAATAATTTCTGTGTGTTCTAGGAAGAAAAAACATTGTTCAAAACATGTAGATCCCATTAAATTATATTTTTGTCTAACATTTTCTTTCTCTTCATGGTTTTGATTAATAGAAGTTATACATTTTAATGGAGTGTAATTTGTTGTTTCCTTTTCACTATTTTTTTTTTTTTGTTTTTCGAGACAGGGTTTCTCTGTGTATCCTTGACTGTCCTGGACTCACTTTGTAGACCAGGCTGGGCTCGAACTCACTAAGATCCGCCTGCCTTTTCACTATTTTTACAAGTCCCTTTAAAAATATCTTTTTGTGCATCAAAAATAAAACAAAACAAGCAAACAAACAAACAAAACCCATAGATGTTGTGTTCCTCCCTTTATTCTCAACAGTTGGGAGGCAAGCTCAGGTAGTTTTCTATGAGTTCAAAGTCAGCCTGTGAATTCCATCCTGGTCACAGCTCTATTATGAGACCCTGACACACACACAAACACACACACACACACCAATAAAAATGTATGCAGTTATTCTCTCTGTTAACTTACAGAATAGTTCTACTTTTATATTTTGCATCCAAATTTTCTAAAATCTATTATTACTAGGCAGGGAAGGTGATTCACTTGATACAATATTTGATACATTGGCATGGTGTCCTGAATTTTGCATTCCTAATCCCCATTTAAAAACTCAGATACAGAACTGAAATTCTGCAATCCCAGCAATGAAGAAGCAGATATATGTGCATTCAAAGAGTTCACTGGCAAAATAACCTAGCTAAATCAGTGATCTCATGGTTCATTGGAAGAATCCATATATATATATCAAATATAAGAAAATGAGCAACTGATTGAAAAAAACAACACTCTCTCTGACCTACACATTCAAACACATACATACATGTATAAATACTGACATTTATACACAAGAGCACATACACAAAGAGAAACATGATTACTAGTAACAAATCTGCAATCTGAAAATATTAGTTTTACTGCAAGGGAAGGACATTTTAGATATTATATAGTATGTCACTTAATAAAATAAAGGGAGAAATCTTTTGTAGGATATATGTCATCGCTGAGTGATTTTGTAAACAATCTAAGGAAAAGATTTACCATTACTAGAGCAGTTGTTCTGATATATCTGAGGATGAATTAAAAGACATACAGATTTAAAAAATGTCTTGCTACTGGCAAAACCGATGAAATTGCTAAAAAGAAGACAACATAGCATTTGGGTCTCCCTAGAAACATATAAGAATAGGAAAAAGTAGTTCATGGGTATCAATAATAAAAACAGAAGCAGTCAGTCCATTCAGTTAAAAAAGTGGTCCTTATGGTATGCTACAACAGTTGTATGAACTTGGAAACTAAAATGTTTCATTTTAACTAAAGCTGATTATGCTAATAATCTTTTTTAATGTTTATTTATTACTTCAAGTTACATTCCATCACAGTGCCCTCTTCCCACTCCTCCCAGTCCCACCCTCCCACCCTTTACCCCCTCTCCCTTCTATCCTACTCCTCCAGAGTGGGGTGTCCCTACATATCAGTCCTCGCCCTAGTTCAGCAGTCGTATGAGGGCTAAGAGCTTCCTCATATACTGGAGGCCTACATGGCAGCACCACTAGGGCAAATGTATCATTAACAGGTAACAAAGTGCATGTTCTTGTTTCTTTTGGTGCATTTGTTGTAGTAAAGTTATCCTATACTACATGGCTAAAATCCAGTTATAAGTGAATAGATGCCATGAGCATCTTTCTGGGTCTGGGTTAACTCAGTCAGTACAAGCTGTTCTTGTTCTATCCATTTGGTTGCAAATTGCAAGATTTCGTTGTTTCTGATAACTGAGTAGTATTCCATTGTGTATATGTACCACAGGTTTTTTTTTTTTTTTTATCCATTCGTAGGTTGAAGGACATCTGGGTTGTTTCCAGTTTCTAGCTATTACAAATAAGGCTACTATGAACACAGATGAGGAAACATCCTTGTGGTTTGGTAAGAAATCATTTGGATGTATACCCAGAAGTGGTATGGCGGGGTCTTGAGGTAGAGCTATTCCAAGTTTTATAAGATATCACCAGACTGATTTCCATAGTGGTTGTACAAGTTTGCACTCCCACCAGCAATGAAGAGTATTCCCCTTTCTCCACAACCTCACCAGCATGAGCTGTCATTTGAGTTTTTGATTTTAGTCATTCTAACAAGTATGAGATGGAATCTCAGAGACATCTTGAGTTGCATTTTTCTGATGATTAAGGATGCTGAACATTTATTCAAGTGTCTCTCAGCCATTAGATATTCCTCCTTTGTGAATTCTGAGTTTAGCTCTGTTCCCCATTTATTGATTGGATTATTTGGTTTCTTGGCATTTAATTTATTGACAACAACCTCAAGCCCTTGAAGAAAGAAACTGAAGAGGACATCAGAAGATGGAAAGATCTCCCATGCTCATGGATAGGTAGGATCAACATAATAAAAATGGCCATCCTACCAAAAGCAATATTCAGATTCAATGCAATTCCTATCAAAATACCTACACAATTCTTTATAGACCCAGAAAAGACAATTCTCAACTTCATATGGAATAACAAAAAAGCCAGAATAGGTAACTCAATCTTGTACAATAAAAAAAAACATTTGGAGGTATCATCATCCCAGATTTCAAGCTATACTACAGAGCAATAGTAATACAAACAGCCTAGTACTGGTATAGAAACAGACCAGTTCATCAATGGAATCAAATTGAAGACTCAGAAATGAACCCACACACTTATGGTCACTTACTTTTTGTCCAAGAAGCCAAAACCATGCCATGGAAAAAGGACAGCATCTTCAACAAACGGTGCTGGACTAACTGGATGTCAACATGTAAAATAATGAAAATAGACCCATACTTATCACCTTGCACAAAACTTAAGTCCAAGTGGATCAAAGACTTTAACATGAAGCCCAATACACTAAATCTGATAGAAGAGAAATTGGGGAAAAACCTTGAACTCATTGGCACAGGTGACAACTTACTGAATGAACACCAATAGCTCTAAGACCAACAATCAATAAATGGGACCTCATGAAACTGAAAAGCTTTTGTAAGGCAAAAGACTCTGTCATTCAAACAAAAGAGAAACCTACAGATTGGAAAAAGTTCTTTACCATCCCCACATCTGACAGAGGGCTAATATCCATAATTTACAAAGAACTCAAGAAATTAAATGCTAATAATCTTAAAATGACGAACAAAGTTGCTTTTTTCCATCCTCGATTTTAGATAGAATTTTAATATTTACACTCTTTAAATTCTATGGTCTGTGAAAAAAGTCAAGTTTTTTTTCTATATGAATAACCAGTTGAACTGCATGATTTGTTGTAAGTAAATTTATTCTCCACTATTCTGACATGTCATCTTTGAAGCATATCGGATGACCTTTCTTTGAGTCAGTTTCTAAGCTCTGTATTCCTTACTCTCTGTCATTGTCATATTCAGATAAAAAATATACACCATCTCTCCTACTATATTTTTAATAAAGTACAAGCATACCCCCCCAAGATTCTCTTAGTTACTTTTAAGCCAGTGCAAATACATAGAATTTTTAATCACTTTTTAAAAGAACTGGCCGTGACTTTGATTACAATTGCCTTGAATTTGCACATTGTTCGGGAGAGAAACAATACTGAGCAGAATTAGACAAGCTGAAAACACCAATAAGGAAAAAAAAACAATAATGAGACACATAATAAAATTTGAGTTGTTGGGAGCGAAGATGACGGCGACCTACACTGACGCATTCTGAACGCGGGGAAAAAAGAGCCATAAAAAACACAGAGATATTGGGCACTGTGCAAAAACCGGAGGGGCTAGACTCCCCCCCCCCCGGGAACACTCACAGCTCCCAAGGGACTGTTAAAAGTCCCAGGGCAAGGCTCTCCCCACCTCTCACAGACACGGAGGCCACTAAACCCGGGATTCGGGAACTCCCATTTGGTGAGGCGCCTGGTAAGATCGATCCCAACTTACAGCAGGCAGAATCAAGGTCCACTTGGCCGTAGATCGCTGTCCTATTGGGCTCCCCACACATCAGGTTGAACTTATACCCACTTAAAAAAGGTTGCGAGATAGTGGAAGCCTTAGAAAGGAACAAACAGGGGGCTCAGCGGGTGGTCCGCAGCCGCTCGTGAAGCGGAGGGCAAGAGGTTCCGAGAGAGCGCGGGAAGCTGGGAACACAAAAGCAGGTGGGAGGGGCCAAATCTCGCACACTCAGGATAGCGCAGCTGGGGAGGGAGCACGGCTGGCAGGACCAAATCCCCGCCAGTCCACTGCAGGTCATCTGGGGAGAGAGACAGGCGTGGGCGGGGCCAGGGGTCCGTGCACCCACGGCAGAGCTGCTGGGACGAGAGGTGCACTCAGGCAGCCGGAGGATCCGGGGCTTGGGGTACCCACGGGACCCGTGGCGGCGCAGACAGGAAGGGAATCAGGCACAGGGTCCAGCCCTGTGGCGAGAAGCCTAGAGAGAAACCAGAAATAGGGACCATAGCTGTATCTTGGAAAATCCAGACATATCAGGTGTGGAGCCAGACCCTGTCAGCCTCCAGGACGACAAACAAAGCCCACAGAATCTGTGCCTGGGCAAACAGGCCCATACCATCAGAACCATTACAGGCTGATAACTCAGAGTGCAACGTAGAGAAGTCTGAATTGGGAGCAGTGAAACAATCCTGGTCCATTACTCACAACCTGGGAATAGGCTGCACCAGATCACAGTGCCTCTGGTGATTAAAACCACAGTGACCTTGAAATCACCCTGTAAGCAACGACAGATAGCCAAGTAACTCATCCCCTGCACCAAATCATCCACTGTGGTTCCAAGCACAGAAAACAGACAGCTAAATGCATCCAATGGCGAAAGGTCAAAAAAAAA
>CAJQZJ010027886.1:18048-38592 GCA_907164525.1 Lophiomys imhausi | reverse complement strand
AAACAGGACCCAAAGGCTGAAGACTGATGCTGGAATGTATGGAGAGAAAATGGGAACTGTCCAGGCAGTCATTGGTATGTTCTTTCTTAGTTTTGGAAGCTGCAGGCCCTGCACTTCCTATATAAGCAAATATATTTATCCCTCTCAGGTCTCTGAGGTGGTTGAAGAATAGACAGCTAGAGTCTCATAGTTAAATTTTGAATTGTTTAGGAATCAAGAGGGTGTTATAGATCTAAGAAGATACTCTTAAAAGTGTGTTGCAAGATAGTATGAATGTTGAGTCACATATAGTCCTTTAAACTCATGGAGTTGGTTAGATAGTAGAATGTTAAAGTCAGGTGCCAAATATGTATAAACTGGACATTGGGAAGGTATACTGGGCCATTTAACTCCCATAAATGTGGCATATTTATATCTGTTGTTTTGTATAATACTTACTGTTATAAGAGAAGGAACCATCTGTTGTACTGAAAGGGGAAACTTCTAGGGGGAAGAGGGTGGAAGGTTGTGATAGGAAGTGGGAATAGGGAGGGGTTTGTTACTGAGATGTAACTTGAAGAAAAAAAAATAAAGTATTTAAAAAAAAATTTCAAGTTTCTGCTTCATTCTCCGTGACCAGGATTTTTACTTTTTTCTTAATTTGATACTGCTTCCACATGACGTTAAATCTTTTGTGTTATCCATTTCCTTCCCTTTTCCTAAAAGACCCAAAAAGCTGTCTCACTGCTCCATTAAAGTGTTTTCGTGGTGTATGTGTAACACATTAATGCTCTGGAGTGGCTTGGTTTGAAGTGGGAGAGTGTTAGTATTATGTGGTAAAAGCCCATGTCTAGAAGAAACAAACCAGGAAGGAGACTTTCTCCTGTTTATAAATACACAAATATTGAGAAGTGCAGAAGGGACCCTTTGCAGGACTGGATTGTAGTAAGTAGGGGAGCTAAGGCCTGCCTCTTAGAAGCACTGCTGGGTGGGAAATGTGCTAGCATGACCAGAGGTCAGGAGGAAAGAGTGAATGTTTTACTTAGGCAAGGAAACACATATGAAACACAAGTTCTTTGTCAGTTGTACTTCAAAAGGGGCAACAAAGAGCTTAGGGTACTCATAAGGGAGTAGCCAGACAATAAGGTTTGTACTAAGGGCCAAAGTCAGATGGACTCCTTTACTTAGTCCTTCTGGGTAAAACACACAAACAAATAATCATATCTTGGCACAATTCAAGAAAGAGCAGAGGTTAGTCTTCAAAGATTAAGAACAATGTGGCTTAGTAAATAGAAATGAGTTACCACACAAACAGTAGCTTTTCTAGTCATCAGTACATCAGTTGGGAGAGCATTGTGGTTCTAAAATATAATATGTCACTGCTACTTCAATTGATTAACTTTTAAATTAATTTTACACACACTTTATGGGCACCTGGTAAACATGTTGCTTTAGCACATCTCGAACACTGATTAAACAGATAAAGATATGTTTCATATCCTCAGAGTTGGATCTTGGAGGAAATTTTCAAAAGAAATACCCTTTGGTCTTGGGATTTGCAGTCATGTTTGAAAGGACATTCTGGGATAGCCATTAAAATTACTCTGTGCTTCACTCTTTGCTATTTAAAACTTTTTTGATTATCTATAATTTATTTAGAGATCTTTTTCTATAGGAGAAAGACAGCTATAATCTCTAAATATACTTTATAACCACTGTAGGAAGGTGTATGGGAACACCTTTGTTAAAGATAACAGACATATTGGCATCAGTTCACAAAATACTTATGGATTGTCCTGAGGTAAGGCACTTTCAAACACACTGTTTATGGGAAAGCAGCTGTAAGGGGAGGCCGTAGTCCTACCAAGTGTGGCTCAGATGATTCAATTATAATATCTCTGAGCTCTGATTGAACATGGTCTGTATTTAGTAATTGTCTGCTTGCTTCTCCTGAACTCTCTGGCTTCCTAGACATGGGCATCAAGGATGCCATCCAAGGTGTTCTCTCGCTCCTCGTCCTTGTAGAAGCATTGGCTTCTGATCAACTTCTACTCTCTTTAAGTCATCTGCTAGACCATTTAGGGTGTCTGATCAAATCATGGGTTTCAATATCACAGACATGTGAATTCCTTGGGCCTCATAGCTTCATGAAGAAACACACGCAAAAAAAGATGCTTGCTGGGTCAAATGGATTAGAAACCTTTGTAAAAAGCAGCAAGAGCTCTATTAGATAGGTAATGATCCAGGACTGCTCTAACAGAAGTAGAGCTGTCCTAGACAGCTCTCAAGGGGATCCATTCCATCTCTTGGGAGTTCTTGTGCATGTCCTTAGTCCTCTGGGGGCCTCAGGAACACTTTAGACAATCACAGATATGCAGACAACAGGACCCGTTTCTGGACAAAAAAGGGGGCTTAAACCCTTATTCTATGGCTCATCAGCTATTTCTGTTTAGTCTTTCTGAACTTTGCCTTTAATAACCAAAAATATAATTACTTCATGAACTCATTGATATCAGGTGACAGAATGTGTCAGAACAGGCAGCAGGAACATGGAAGTCTCAGGGTCCATTTTCTTGCTTTTACGATATCTAGGAATGAATGAACAATTTATGGGTCCATATAAAATCAAAAAGTCTTACAATGGAAAAAAATTAGAGTTAGCCTAATCTTCCTATTGAGTTCATTTAAAATATCTGCATCAGATTGTTATTTAATAGATAACTTAAAATTAATTGGATATCCTCTCTTTTTCTGTCTCCTCTCCCTTCTTCCTCCCCTCCCTTCTTCTCTTCACCTACTTTCTCTCATCCTGTTTCCCACTTTGTTTGTTACCATTATTCTCTTCCTCACTACTTCCCCATTCAAACGCCCTCCCTTCATTCTCTGTATGCCTTCCCTTCCCCTGCCCTTCCCTTTCTTTCCTTACTCCCTTCATTTCTTAATAAATACTGCTTCTGTAGCACACACCTCACACTGTCAAAAGTTGTGCATGTTATTTTTAATGTATTTTTTAATGTAGCCATTCAAATTTAATGGCAGTTCTTTAAGTTTCAATGTTAAATGATCAATGTACTGCTGAGATACTCCATGGGCAAAGGCACTTACAAGTCTAAAAACATTTTTTTTTGAATTCTGAGAACCCAAGGAAAGTTGGAGAGAGAGAACTGACTCCACAAAGTCATCCTCTAACCTTCACAAGTGCACCTATGCTTTGGCTCTTGAACTCCCCCACCACACCATAGCACAATAACAATATGATTAGAGCAAACAGTAAAACCAGACAGTCAAGTGTTATTTAAGTTATCTTGTCTTAGTTAAAAGACACTACAGAGGTGCAATCTACACATGCTTGTATACAAATGCAATATGATTACCTGTGTTAGTATTTTAGAAGTGTTCTTTTAAACATTTATTAAATTCCTTAGAACAGACACACAACTTGATAGATGCTCTTTCCTGGTCTTGAGTCTCATAATGTTTTAAAAACATAGCTGAGATGGTCACTTTGTGTTGTGCATGAAAGGACCACACAAAGATGACTCCTGTCATGAGCTATTTTCTGAGGTGGACAAGTATGACAGAACAAGACCTGAACTCGGATCTGACACCTGTTATCCTCCACACTACACCTTTTGCATTTGCTCTTTTTAAATACAACTTGCATGTATCCTATCATTAAGCATATTGTTTCCTGAATGGGTTCCTGTTAATTTTCTAGTTGAAGTGAGCTATCTGGAAGTGAGAGTAACATTCAGGTATAATATGAAAAACACATAATATAGTCTATTACTTTCCTTGATTAAGTCATTATACATTTATTGTATAATGTATAACCAAGACATATTACTCTTGTTAAATATTCATGCATTTCAGCTAATTTTAAAACAATATTTTATGTTTCCATTATGAGTATAACATGTTCACTGCAGGACATTTGAGAAGTGCAGATAAAGATGTAGAAATTGTAGTGATAATAAAAGGATATCACTGACATATTTTTTGCCCCTACATAAATATTTTGTGTGTTCTCTGGAAAGGTTAAGATATTATTTTATTCTTTTATCAATATTCACTTTATGACTTGCCAGATTACTATTACTCGATTAAAATGTATTAGAGTAGTTGAATAAAACACTTAACTATGCATCTAAGAATGGTTTTTAGTACATAATGGAATCTGTAAAAAATAAATGGCATTCTGACATTTTTGCAGTCTGTAGTAGTTTGGATGAGGTTCAGATATTTGCACACTTGGTTCCCAGTTGGTTGTGCTGTGTGTGGAGGATTAGGGATTGTGTTGTTGTGGCAAGAAGTATGCTACATGGAATAGCATTTGAGTATTTATAGTCTCATTCCAATCCCAGCTGGCTCTCTCTACTTCATTTTTGCATTTGAAGATGTGAGGTCTAAGCTTCCTGCTCTTGTGGCCATGCTTGCCTCTTGCTAATGTGTCTTAATCCCTTGGGAATAAAAGCCTAAATGAGTTCTTTGTTTTTTGAGTTGCTTCAGTCATTAATTTTTATCCAGCAACAGAAAAGTAAGTAATATACTGTCAATATGAATTATTGATAGCATTTTAAATTTATCATTAATTTTATTATCACTTGAATTGTATAATACTCTATTGAGTAAGTTCCTTAGTCTATTTTGTACAATTACAGTACTTTTGCATTTTATGCAATAAAAATTAGTATTATTACAAAGACCTCATGCATATTTTTACAAAGCACCTCAGACTGCAAAAAAGTAAGAATACAAAATTTTACAGATTCTGTTATGTACCACACAAACATGCATAGTTAACTCTTTTATTTATTCAACCACTCAAATATATTTTAATTAAGTCATACTATTTTAGAAAAACATATTTTGGAAATGAAACTAAGGTATAAAAATGAGAAGAGTTTAAAAGAAACATGCCTCTGTTGAGTTTCTGTAGTTTGAATATATATTTAAGTTTTGGTTTATTATTAGTAAATGCCTAGCTACTATTCACCTGAAAATTAAAATCTATGTTTGTACCAGCAAGCCTTAAATAGACAGTACATGTGGTATAGAGTCCTGTAACTGCACCATACTTACCTCCAGTACCTTTTACTTCTGAGTACCAAAAACTTGTCTATTTCTGGACAGATTAAGTGGCAGTTCCACTTATTGTTTTTGCTGTCTTCAGAGAGATGAAATTGTCAGTAAAACAAGAATTTGTCTGATGCTCTGTTTTGTACCATAATGAGGTGTCTAGCTGATTTTTAGTGAAAGTGCTTTGCTGTGGCGTGTTCACTAGCCTTAATCAACATTATAACCATTTACCTCTCTGTCCCTGTCTCTTTCTTGGTCTACTCTTCTTACCCATTTCCTAGGTAATGTTTTGCAGGAATAGTTTAGCTTTTGCCATGAAGGTATACTGGAAATAGTATATGCGCCATAACAATGTTTATTTTGTGTTTTTAATTTCATTGTGTTCTGTTTCCCACAATGCTGTGGAAATGTCTGATAAGTTGCTGTTTTCACTCTTAATATTTAATTTGTATTTTCTCACTGCAAGAAAGCTCTAAAATTGTAATTTCCCGCAGATATTACAATATCCCAATATTGATGTTATGGTAAATCTAGTCCATACTTAGCAGCTGTATATCCTAGTTCCTCAATGTCTCCATAAAGAAAAAACTGATTTTTCTCCTTGTAGAAGGAATGATGATCTCACTGAAGATACAAGCCAGAGCTTTAGAAGGGGTTTCTCCTTAATTTTATACATTCACTCATCTGTTTTTTCATCCACTAGTTGTTCTATACATTCAATAAATACTTGCTAAACACATATTAATTATGTGACAAGAATATTAACTGGTATGGCTGGAGAGAAGCTTCAGCTATTAAGAACTGAAAGACCCCTGAGAGGGGAATCCCTCATCCAAGACTTGGGATAACACGGCCACCCAATAACTCGCAAGAGACCGACTTGATGCAATCCGCAAGAGGTTTATTTTGGGATCAGCGCACTGAGGTCGCAGCTCACTCAGGGGTAGAGGAGTTCTGACCCTAAGTTGGGGGAGAGTGAAGTATTTAAAGGAAAAAAACACAAACCAAGGGACTGAGGGGAAATACAAGTGGAAAGTACCATCCCATTATTTAGCTAATCATGTGAGAAACACCTTATACTTGTTTTTCTCAGGAATGAATTTAATCTTACTTCACTATCTGCTTTGTGGTTAGCTAGTTCCTGGAACCTGGGGCTCATGACCTGACTGACCTTCATTCTTGTTTCTGCCTTTTCACGGTCAGCTAAGTTCCTGGACATAGCTGGCCTGGCTCCACTCTGCCATGGGGGGTCTTTAAAAATTTAAAAATTTCCATTCCTTTCAGAAAAATTGCTTCTCTTACAGAGGACTTGGGTTTGATTCCCAACACTCACATGGAATTATTAAAAAGTATGAGGAAATGTAAATGACTTCTTATAAATGTAACTCTGAATGCTGGGTTAGCTCACTCAGGATGACCTTCTTCATTGCTAGTGAGAGTGCAAATTTGTACAATCACAATGAAAATCAGTCTGTCGATATCTTAGAAAACTTGGAATAACTCTACCTCAAGACCCAGCCATATTACTTCTGGGTATACATCCAAATGATTCCTCACCAAACCACAGGGATGTTTCCTCATTTGTGTTCATAGCAGCCTTATTTGTAATAGCTACAAACTGGAAACAACCCACATGTCCCTCAACGGAGGAATAGATTAAAAAAAAAAAAAAACAAAACAAAACTGTTGTATATCTACACAATGGAATACTACTCAGCTATCACAAACAACAAAATCATGCAATTTGCAGCCAAATGGATGAAACTAGAGAAGCATGTTAACTTTTACAAAACACTTTAAAATTTTTTGATTGGAATCAGAGAGGTCAATTTAGGGATAGATCAATCTGGCACCTTTAAGCTTTTGCCTCTTCCTTTTCTTTAACAAGATGCATATCTCCATTTGGTCAGGCCTTCTTTAACATTTCTCATTGGTATTATCAAATTTTATCCACACAGGTACCACATTTATTTGAATGACCATAGGATACAGGTTTACTATGTAGCTTAAGTTAAAGCCTGGATTCTTATGCCTGGCGTCCTCAACATCAACATGGCAGATATGTGTCACCAAATGTAGCTATAATGCTCTATTTTAGTAGTTCTCTCTGATACTTTCCTTTCTTAATTCCATAAATCAATTATTTACATTATCTCTATGTTATAATAACTGAACCACAAACTGCCATATTTATAGGCACAGGGGAATATTTGTGTGACTATTTTAAAAATAAGCAATAATTAAATAATATATTTTGAGAAAAAAGTCTGTAATGATAAACAAATAGAAATCTGAGGTGTAATGATGCTTGTTTATTTTGATTATATATGATTGATATGGATTATTATCTATGTTCTTATATAAGATCACACTGATTTAATCATTTCATATAAGGAATACTAAAATTACAGTTAATATTGTGTTCAGTATAGTGTTTATTTTATTCAATGGTCCTCTACAAGAATGGTAAAACTTTCTTGATCCTGACCAATTTGTCCTATGTGCACCAGTATTATCATGCAGATATCAGATCTTCTGCTCCTGCTTCTCAGTTTTTGTCTGTAGTTGCTGTGCTGGTTGGTTTATGTCAACCTGACAGAAACTTAGACATATCTGGGATAACAGAATCTCAGTTGAGTAATTGCCTGCATCAGATTGGTTTGTAGGTAAGTGGGTGGGGCATTGTTTTGATTAATTCTTAATGTGGGAGAACTCAGCTCTGATGGGTGATGTGACACACCCCTTTCCAGCAGGAGGTCCTGGGTTGTGCAAGCAAACTGAACAATATGCAAGGAGCAAGCCAAGAAGCAGCATTACTCCATGTCTTCTGCTTCAGTTCCTGACCACAGGCTTGAATTCCTGCTTTAATGTCCTTCAGTAGACTGTGAGCTGAATTATATAACCCAAACAAACCCTTTTCTCTCCAACTTGCTTTGAGTTGGAATTTTATCACAGCAATAGAAATGATAAGAAAGCTGTTAAAAAAAAAACCTTATACAATTACAAGTATTTTTATTTTTATCTACCATATTCTGTTTAACATACTTTATATTTTCTTTTAAAATATGAAGTTTGAAAAAGTTCATATGTAAAATAAGATTAACAATTAAAGAGAGAATAAAAGTGCCTATGTCCCCTTGATTAAGAAACACTACAAAATATGTTTATGTCTCTTTTGCAAATATTTTTTCAAACATAGAAATTTTAATTTCCTTAATTGACTTCAAACTCAATTTCCTGAGCTCAGCAAGACAGAACATTCTGTCCTATACTGTCTTTAACTTTTTAATCATCTTTTAAAAATATATCTACCTATGCTTAATGGAGCACCCACAGATTCTTCTGAGTGCTCTCTTTTAGTTAGTGCTATATGTTACATAGTTAATGGGGCCCATTGCATTAAACTGGATGGCTTCATGACCATTCCACCCCTACCTTGCTGCTTCCTTCCAGTTGGTCACTAATATTGTTGAGTCTAGACATCAAATTTTCCTAGCCTCTCGTCCTTCACAGTTCTGGATATAGAAGAGTCTCCTTATATTGTTTATTCAGATTTTTAACAAACATGTGCTAGCCCTATAATTTCTCTTTAGTGGCAAAACAAAATAAAGCAGATGAACAGAAATATCTGGATTCTGCTTCTAGAGATTCTCACTTAGTTGACCAAAGATACTTCCTGTCCCCAAGAACTGGGATTTCCAAAGTATCACCAGGTGATTTTAATGTGACCATAACTAAAAGATGCTGTTCTTAAGGGCATAATGTTAAAATGAGCTAAAGTTAGAGGTATTCTTTGCTTCCGTATTAAGAACTGGTTCCTGCTGTAGTAAGGGTAGTTGCAGCTGTGACTTGCTCCCAAATGAAATCATCAATAGGAGAAACAGAAGAGTCACTTTTTGAGGACAGACACTGCTGTCACAAGGCAGTAGTACCACTAGGAAGCCAGGGAGTGCTACACATATGATGTCACCTCTGATTGCTACAATAAATAGAAGAATGGGAGTACTCCTGTCAAAGGAGGTTTCCTTTTTCTCTACTATATCTACTGGATGACAAAGCAATTATACCATCTCTTATGATCGTCTGTTTTGAGACTGAAATTCTTACGTAGAAGTCTATTTAAAATAATAAGAGAAAAAAAGATCTTGAATACCGAATTGTAACAAACTGTTCCAAAACTCACCACCTTTCCATATAATTGCCAGTAGTTGGGCTGGAGAGATGGCTCAGCCATTAAAGACTAGGATCACAACCAAAAATATAATTTCCAGTAGTTCTTCATGTTGACTGAGATCACTGTATGTTACTAATTCCGTATTCTTTAAGGAGATGTTAGTGGGTAGCAATGTCAAAAGTCTCTGAAATGTCTTCTGGGTAGATGGTTCACCCACATGTTAGCAGATGTTGCTGTCTGTCAACTGTAAGCATAGCGTTTCGACATAAATGCTTACAATGGTGTCTTCATCATTCTTGGTCTTTTCCCAATATGATGTTGATATATAATGTCAAATACCCTATAAATGAAAGTTCCAAGGGCCAAAAGAAGTGGAGACTTACAGTACTATTAAATCCAGGTGTGGATTTCTGAGAATGTTACACTGCTTGATTTTGTTGAATAATGCATTCGTAGTGCTCACCCAATTTCAATGATAAAGAATAGCATTTGTCCATTGATGGGGGAGTGGCAAAGTTATATTGTAAGCCAGCAAGACAGGACACATATCATAGACTTTTTCTCTTGCTGTGACAAAGTATCACAGAGTAAGAAATCTGGAACAAAAAGAAAGTTATATTTCCCAGTGCTGACAGCAGAAGATCACTGGGCTTATCTGGTTAGTACTCTTGGTTGCATCATAGCATGGCAGATACATCAGAGTATGAAAGGTTTTATAAAAGATGTGAAAGTCTTGTGTACACTCACTTTCATAACACAGCTCCTTTTGCTCAACTAATCTCTTCCATGATGATCACAATAGTATATTCACAATGGTAGGGCTCTCATATCTTAATGCATTTTTAAGTTCTACCTGCCAATACTGTGAGAAGGCAGTTAAATTCCAAGAATGAATTTGGGAGTGTTTATATAAAAGTATAACAATAAACATTTATTATTAAAATGGGAAACATAATCAAGTACACATTCACAGTCTTAAAATTTGTACTTTAGTTCTTTAATATGATACTACTAGATAAATATAATTAAACATTCTACTTAAATGGAGAAATTCACTAAGAGAATTATGAATAAATCCATAATTACATACAATTTTTGAATTGTGTATAAATTATGAAACCATCGCTAGCTCACATGTTTTTATGCAATCAGAAATAAAAAATTGCTTTCAGAGTTGTATCTTGGGATCAGTTTTTATTAATATGTCTTCCAAACAAATGCTTTATTAATTTATTCATTTGAATAATTTATAAATTACATTTTTTGCTTCAATAACATTATTAGAAAGATATATTTATGATTAAACTCGAAATATTCATTAAAATTAGTAGATTATGAAGAATAAATTGTCCTTGAAGAGAGATATTTGGAAAATTTGTTGGGACATTCTTCTTACTTCAAAACTGTTGCAGAATATTTGATCCCATGGTGAACTCTGAGATTTTGAACTTTAAAAACCTGTTTCTAATTGTGTGAGGGCTCAGCCTTTAATCCTAGAGCCTTCTGTTTACTTTAAACAAGTACTTGTGATGTGGATCTGCCCTAACACGCACCTTTAATCAAAGAGCTTTCTGTACACAGGATTAAATAAAGTCAATCCTAGGTCAAGAGGCAGAATAAGAAACCAGCTGACAGGGATTAAACAGAAAGGAGGGACATTGAGATAAAGGGTATTTAAGACAATATGGAGAAGAAGTGGCTTTTTAGCTTTCGGATTTTGACTTTGAGAGCCTTTGGCTTCTCAGCGTGGTGCTTTCTCTGCCTCTCTGAGCTAGCAGGCTTTCAACACAACATCTGGCTCCTGAGTATTCCTTGGTAAAATTGAGTGGCAGGGGATTTATTTAGGTTTTTTTTTTTTTTTTTTTTTTTTTTTTTTTTTTTTTTTTTTTTTTAGACAAGGAGGCAATGATAATACTAAACCCAGGGACTTCCAGCAGTAGGTAGAAAAGAAGGCATTGTTTACTAGGTTTTATTAGCAAAAACATGGCAGATACCTGGACTTACATAATTCATATCAACCCTGCACACATGAAAAGGAGGTCTTAGTCAACTTTCCATTACTTCAACAAAATACCTTATAAAGAGAAAAAATAGGGCTAGAGAGATGGTTCAGTGGTTAGGAGAAATTCTGCTCTTCTGAAGGACTCACATTCAGTTCCCAAAACCCATGTCAAGTGGTTCATACTCCCCTCTAACTTCCATGCCAGGAGAGCCAACGCCTCTGTGTTCTGAGCACCTGCATTCATAGGAACATACCCTTATGCAGAATCAAAAAACAATCAAGATAATTTTTACAATAGAAAAGGTGCCCAAGATCAGTCGGTTCCTTTGCTCTGGGTCTCTGATAGGCTGACACATAGCAAAGGCAATAAGTACACAAGGCCCTTCGAGGAAACAAAAAACAAACAAAGCCAAAGAGCCTGGGCCACATTATCCCCTTTAAGGATATATTCCAAAAAAACCAAGGACATTCAACTGGGTTCCACCTCATAAAGGGTCCACTGCTTCTTGAGAATAAGGCTCTGGACATGTGGACCTTCAGGAAGCATCTACCCAAACCAGGGCAGAGGGTGACTTTACCCCCATTCCATGGGGATATGGCCAGGGTATGTGCTCCTGGTGATGGAGTAATGGCAGTGTCCAACTAAATATAGCCCTGTGGACATCTGGGCACCAAGGAGGCAAGGGTCAAAGCTTCTAAAATACTTCTAAATCAACTCTTCTGTGATGAGAGAGCCTCACTGAGGACATGTTATGCAGGAGCCTGACTGTGGATATTTTTCGAGCATTCAGATTAATTGCCAACAAGTTATTTCATGCATATAGGACTTAAGCACATACATGAATGATGTATGATAGGCAGTTATTAAACAGCTAGCAATTAGATCAGACTCAGAAACAGATAACTGAATCTTCCTCAGAGTAGGTAGAATACATGTGTCTGGGGGTAATTTCAATGTCAGGTTTTAAACTTTAGTATATATGTATTTACAAATTGCTTCTTTTTAAACAACACAATGCATTATAATAATAATTAAAATTATTATATGTTTATATCCTTATGATTTGATACACTGAAGCAACAGATGATTGACTTTCTTTTGGATACAATATACAAGTATCTTCTGAATATATAAAAAATAAATATTATTAGATTAATTAGGCCAGTTACTGCTCCTAGTCAACTGACTAGGGATCTGGTATTTTTGAAATTAATGAGAAGCTATAAAATTCCCACATAACACTGTTGTGATAAGACTGTAAAATGATTTGATCCCAAAAATGATGTTATGGTTGGATGGACATTCTCACTTGTCAAGCAGAATACAATGTTGTAAATGAACTCTGTACTCCCTTTTCCCACACTATCTCTATTTTGTTAATCCCTTTGACCAACTGAAAATATTATTTTTTAGCATATAAGAGGATGAGAGTAGTACTTTGGCTATGAATGTGTCAAAAAGATTCTGATTTGAAAATGGCATTCATGAGACAAAGTCTTATTCTCAGCAATAGTATTTAGAAGAATCTGGGAATTGAGACTGCATAGGTCAACAAGTCTTCTGATATATGACAAAGAGAAGGTCATTTTGAGAAATAAACTGATTTCTGAGGTCTATTTGGATACTGTAGGAACTGGAAAGTACAATCAAATAATTATGAATTGAGAAATAACTTAGTTTTCACATTGTCTTTTACTCAACGGGTCTCTCACTTATCCCACAGATTATGTCAGCTTGCTGATTTTGCTAAGGGCTCAAATTGGTAATTCACAGAATTTCATAACTTTCTTAATTCTTGGGGAAACCTAAAAGTAGGGTTGCATATGGATGAACGAATCTGAATCTGCTGTTACTTCTACCTGTTTGAGGAGAAAAAGACAACCCAGCAATATGAAGCAAGAATAGTTAGTAAGAAAAGAATCATAATATTAGAATTTGACTAAACTATCAATGAGTTGGCAGAGAATATTTCTCAATCAATATGAATCATTTGAAAAGATAGTATGAGTTAGGGAATAAACGCTTGGTAGTATAATGTCTTCTTAGCATGTATGAGCACCTGGGTTTGACCTCTCAATTCCACAACCACATAGATGACTAGCTCGGTAGATAGATGTTAGACAGACAGACAGACAGACAGACACTTAGATGGTTGATAGATAGGTCTTATAATAAATTTTGTGCCTTGTAATGTTTAAAAATATGTCATTACACTGAAAAACATTTAAAAATTATTTATTTTATATGTATGAATGTTTTGCCTGCATGTTTTATGTGGGTGTGCCACATAAATGCCCCTAGAGGTCAAAGAAGGGTTCATGTTCCCAGAACTGGTATTACGGTGGGTGATAAGTTCCTAAGTGATTGCTGGAAACAGAAGCAAGGTCTCCTTTAAAAACAGAGTGCTCTTAACTGATAATTATCTTTTTAGTTGCTGTTTCTTAATTATCAAGTTTAAATAATAGTTTATGGAAATTTATCAAGATTATCAAGCTTGAAATATGCACTCATAGACATAAACCTTTCTTTCCCTCCCAAGAGCTGGGATTACAGATGTACACAACCATAACTGTCCAAAATAAGTTCCTTAAATTTGAATAAAAGTGAGTTCAGGAAAGAGTGTTAATTAATGCACTTCAGTAACTTTATCTTCTTCATCTCCATTCCAAGTGGTGGTCAGGAAATTTTACCTCCTTGGAGGATATTCATGTGGATTTTTTTGTTTTGTTTTGTTTTGTTTTTACTTTTGTAGTGTCATTCTAAATTCATCTGATTGTCCATCCGAAATGATCAGTTCCTGTCATGTGTACTGACTTTCTCATTTTTTGGTGGGTGGTCTGAGCTGGGACTCAATAGATTTTTTACCTCTTTGATTTTCTGAGTTTTAGAGCCTCAACTGCCTCTCTCTTTGAATTCTAGGAAAGGAAACATCCTTCGTACTTTGTAATGTAATATAATTTAAGACCTTTCTATAACTCAAGTTTATCATAATAGGACACTGACTGAATGAGAAGTTCAAACTACATTTAGAATTAAAACCCTCGAACTCACTGGCACAGGTAACAACTTCCTGAACAGAACATCAACAGCTCAGGACCTGAGATCAACAATCAATAAATGGGACCTCATGAAACTGAATAGCTTTTGTAAGACAAAAGACACTGTCATATGACTGAAGATAGATGCTGTAATGTATGGAGAGAAAATGGGAACTGTCCAGGCAGCCACTGGTATGTCATTTCTTAGTTGTGGAAGCTGCAGGCCCTGTACTTCCTATAAAATCAGATATATTTATCCCTCTCAGGTCTCTGAGGTGGTTGAAGAATAGATAGCTAGAGTCTCATAATTAAATTTTGAGTTGTTTAGGAGTCAAGAGATTGTTATAGTTCTAGGAAGATGCTTTTAAGATTGTGTTGCAAGTTAGTATGAATGTTGAGTTAGATATAGAACTTTAAACTCATGGAGATGGTTAGATAGTAGAATGTTAAAGTCAGGTGCCAAATACATATGGACTGGACACTGGGAATGTATGCTAAGCCATATAACCCTCATAACTGTGGCCTAATTACCTCTGTTGTTTTGTATTATATCTATTATTATAAGAGAAAGAGCCATTTGTTGGACTGAAAGGGGAAACTGTAGGGGGAAATAAGATATACCTTAAACTTAAAAGAAAAAAAAAAGGAAAGAGGATGGGGGGTTGAGAGTGGGAGGGTGGGACTGGAGGGGGAATAGGGAGGGGACTGCGATTGAGATGTAACTTGAAGAAATAAAAAATAAAGGAAAAAAAAAGGAACAAAATGGACCATGGAACTGACAAAGAGGTCTTAAACAAATGGCTAGTAAGTACTTTAAAAGTGTAAGGAATAATAATATCAGTTGACAAATATGTATGGACTGAACATTGAGAATGTATATCATACCTCATTTAAAAAAAAAAAGACACTGTCATTCAAACAAAATGGCAGTCTACAGACTGGGAGAAAATCTTCACCAACCCCACTTCTGACAGAGGGCTAATATCCAAAATCTACAAAGAACTCAATAAATTAAATGCCAAGAAACCAAATAATCCAATCAAAAAATGTGGGATGGAGCTAAATAGAGAATTCACAAAGGAGGAATCCCTAATGGCTGAGAGACACTTGAAGAAATGCTTAACATCCTTAATCTTCAGAGAAATGCAACTCAAGATGACTCTGAGATTCCATCTCACACCTGTCAGAATGGCTAAGATCAAAAGCTCAAATGACAGCACATGCTGGCGAGGGTGTGGAGAAAGGGGAACCCTCCTCCATTACTGGTGGGAGTGCAGGCTTGTGCAACCACTATGGAGGTCAGTCTGGCGATATCTTAGAAAACTTGGAATAGCTTTGCCTCAGGACCCAGCCATACCACTTCTGGGTATACACGCAAAGGTCTCCTCACAGAATCATAAGGAAGTTTCCTCATTTCTTTTCATAGCAGCCTTATTTGTAATAGTTAGAAACTGGAAACAACCCAGATGTCCCTCAACCGAAGAATGGATTAAAAAACTGTGGTACATCTACACAATGGAATATTATTCAGCTATCAGGAACAATGAAATTATGCAATTTGCAGCGAAATGGATGGAACTAGGAAAGCTCATCATGAGTGAGCTAACCCATAATCAGAAGGATGCATATGGCATCTATTCACTTATAGTAGGATTTTAGCTATATAGTAGAGGATATCGATACTACAACTAACACACCAAAGGGAACATGGACATAGACTTTATTTTTTATTTTTATTTTTTTCTATTTTTTATTCTTTTTTATCTGTTTGTCTGCTTATTTGTTTGTTTATTTTTTAGTTCCCTCTCCCGGGCAATGAGACACTTTTCTCTGGTGGTATTGCCTTGTAGACCCCCAATGAATGAGGAGGCTCTTGGCCCTCATACGACCTCTGAACTGAGATGAGGGACTGTTATATAGGGACACCCACCCCAGAGAAATGGTATGGAAGGGTTAGGGGGTAAAGAAAAAAAATGAAATATGAAGTTTCAGCCTTTTGCTACTAATTGTCATAAACTGTTTGGGATAATTAAGAAATGCAAACGAATAGTCATGCAAGCTGGTCATTGTGTTAGGTACTATGACAGTGTATTGTAGTTATTTTCTAAGCTAATCAGAAATAAAGCTGCTAAGCGACAAGCAACATCTGCTTATCCTAATATAAGAGATAGATAGGGCCACTTCAAAAACCTCAAGATATCTGCAGAATATGGCATTCAATGATGTTTTCTTAACTTTAGATTTTTTTTTATACCGAGACATATCAACTCCTCACAACAGCCCCTATTCTACTCCAAGTAGAAGATGAGCATCGAAGAATCTCCAGTGTGAGATGATTGAATTAGTCTCAAGCCTATCTCTTGGTAGGAAAAGCCCCTTGCTCCAACTGTAGACAGAATGCTGTCCAAAAAGGACAAAACCTGGAGGCAAGTAAGTCGACAGCCTAGCTCTGCCAATACAGTGTAGGCAAGTCCTTCATAACCCCTGCTCTACAATCAATGTCTGTCAGAGAAAAGGGACCAAATGACTGAAGATCGATGCTGTAATGTATGGAGAGAAAATGGGAACTGTCCAGGCAGCCACTGGTATGTCATTTCTTAGTTTTGGAAGCTGCAGGCCCTGTACTTCTTATAAAATCAGATATATTTATCTCTCTCAGGTCTCTGAGGTGGTTGAAGAATAGATAGCTAGAGTCTCATAATTAAATTTTGAGTTGTTTAGGAGTCAAGATAGTGTTATAGATCTAGGAAGATGCTTTTAAGATTGTGTTGCAAGTTAGTATGAATGTTGAGTTAGATATAGAACTTTAAACTCATGGAGATGGTTAGATAGTAGAATGTTAAGGTCAGGTGCCAAATACATATGGACTGGACACTGGGAATGTATGCTAAGCCATATAACCCTCATAACTGTGGCCTAATTACCTCTGTTGTTTTGTATTATATCTATTATTATAAGAGAAAGAGCCATTTGTTGGACTGAAATGGGAAACTGTAGGGGGAAATAAGATATACCTTAAACTTAAAAGAAAAAAAAAGGGAAGAGGATGGGGGGCTGAGGGTGGGAGGGTGGGACTGGAGGGGGGAGTAGGGAGGGAATTGCCATTGAGATGTAACTTGAAGAAATGAAAAATAAAAACACATTAATTACCATAAATGAAACTGTGCATTCATTAAAATCTAAATCTTAAACATATTAATTTTTGTGTGTATATATACATGTACATACATATATTTTATATGTGTGTATTTTGTGTAACTGTGCAAAGTTACCTTCACCAGTTTACTAGGCTCTACTATGTGATATTAATTCATAATATTTAATTATTGTATTTGGTTATTAAAAATTGCAACAATGAATTATTTTATTTGTATACATATTAAGTGAGTTTTTTACATATATATGTATGTGTGTATCTTTGAACACTAATGAGCTTGTGCAATGTGTCTGTTAGTCAATAAAGGTATGTTTGAAATTTTAATACCTTTGGTTAACCTGTCTCTCATTTACCTTGACAGTGGCTCTAACATCTGAGAGGAGAAGCTACTATGTTGGGCTGAACATTCCTTACATGACAGAAAGATTTAAATCTCTTCTCCTTGGAAGTGTATTATACTGATTAAAACTCATAGTGAATGGATTAATTTTGATTTAATGATCTGGAATATCAAAAGAAGAAAATCCTACACTATTTCAATACTTTTCTATGTATCTGTGTCTCTCAAGAGAAAAAGGAATGTCACTGTCAGGAAGTATTTGATAGATGCTGCTAAAATAAAGGGTGACTTGGGTCATTCTGATACCATTGGTATTAGCCTTATTTTCTGATTTTTTTGGTTATACTATCCATATCATATACAAAACATTGATAAATTCATTTTCCTTGGTTTTAGTAACTCTCTAAACATGCAGATAATGACAGAGGATCAATTTGACATAGATATCTGTACATTTGCACTGCAGCACTCATCAAGCTGACTGCTGAATTATTTCATGATGAGATAATTTTCCTTCAATTCTTAATACTGTGGGGGTCACATGGTTTGTGATATTCATGAGGGAGCTGTCACTTCCAGTCTTCTAATATCATTCACTCTTCTATCTATATTTGGTTTATGGATTCAGGAAAGTGTGATAGCAGTTATTAACTGCTCTCTGAAAATCCTCTTACAAGATGGATTTATTTCCTGATTAATGATGGAAATGATCCAGTATTAATTTCAGTTTTTGATATCAACAATTTTGTGTTAACATCAGTATTGCTGTGTTCACCTTTCAAATTACTGTGATCATTCTAATGATTAAAGAGCGATTGCTTGGTTTAGATATAACAATGCAATTACCAGATGGAGCACTTCTGACATTTCTAACTAAATTTAGATACAGCAGGTCACATCTCTTGGGCCAACAAAACATTTTCCTATAGCAGAATTTTTTGGTTGTGTGAATCCATGCAAGGTCAAACCACAAAGAAATAGGGGAGTGATAATTCTTGTAAGTTCTGCCATAGTAAACATTGCCTTCAATTGTCCTTTGAGATTTTAAAATCTTTATTATCTTGAAATTAGATATTTTATTCAATATCTTGTTTAAACTGCCATATATTTCAACTTTTATTTCATTATAACAATGATTTGCTTTTTCTCTCCTTCTAGATTTGCTGGAGTTTTTCTTGATGGTTTTCGGTTTGATTGTTGGTCGCTTTATTTAAATGAATTTCCACATTCATGCTGACTGGGTACTTTCTCTATAAACCAGACTTGCCTCAAACTCATGAAAACCCTTTTACTTCTACCTCTGTGTGCTGGGGTTACAAGTGTGAGATACCCCATTTATTTTTTTCTCTATTTTTAAGTTGCATTCTTAGATTATTTGAACTTTTTCCTTGTTCTCTTGGCTAATGAGAAGGGAGGCTTTTACTTGCAACATAATAAAATTAATTATTCTAAGTCATTATTTGAAGAATATAATTATTATCTTAATGTTTTACATGTCCACGTTCTGAGGCAGTAAACCAATGAGGACAGCAAATAATTTATAAGAAAATGCTATAATAACACTGTACAATTTACTGTTTAGCACTTATCTTTTAGTCCAGCTTTGAATTCTTTTTGGCAAAATAAAAATTATTTAGATTTATGGTGTCAAATGTAATCATTGATATGTGTACACAGTATTTACAAAGATTGTCACAATCAAGCTCATGAACATAGCCTTTAGCTTTCAGTTACCATGTTTTGCATGATGTCTTAGGTAGAGTTTCTGTTACTGTGTGTGATAATACGTCCCGAAGTTATTTCACTGACAGTTCCAGATAACAGCCCTCACTGAGGGAAATCAGGGTAGGACCTCAAACAGGGAAGGGATCTGGAGGGAGGAACTAAAGCAGAGACCATGTGGGTGTACTGTTTATTAGCTTGCTCCCCACGATTTGTTAATATTGCTTTTTTTGTGGCACCCTGATCCACCAATGCAAGAGTGACACTGAGTACAATGATTTGTACCCTCCCACATCAATAATAAATCAAGAAAATGCACCACAGGCTTATCTATAAGTTGACCTGACAGGGTATTTTCTCAATTAAGTTTCCCAGTTCTGAAATGACTCTAGATTGTGTCAAATTGACATAGAACTGGTTAGCAACATGATAAGACTATTTAAAATAGTAACAACTCTCAAGCCCACATCATTACTAAGTAGCCGCCACAGCACCTCAGCTCTCTCAAGTATGTGTTTTGTATTTAAAAGTAAGCTTTTCACTATCTCCACCTAATTTGCTTAGAGTGATGACTTATACTCTGAGTTTGGATTTCTATGATTAGATGTGGAAGTAAGGTTGTACACCATTTTCTATCTGTGTTTAGTGAATTTCAAAACACACAGTGTCACACAGGTGCACAAACACACACACACACACACACGCACACACACACACACAATTCTCAATACATCCTATGAAATTAAAAAAAAATCCATTTTAACTTTAAATAAAATATACAATCATTTGTTTGTAGAGCAATATGGTCCCCAGCCTTTATTTTATTAAAAAACACAAAATTGTTCTTTCTCTATCCATTTATCTGCTGTTTTCAATCCTGCCCTCTGGAATGATGCTACAATCAACACTATAGAGTACAGATGTCCCTTTGATGTAATGATTTTGACATAATGATTTTTGTCCTTTGTGATACTCAGGATTTAGACAGCTGGGTCTATGATAGTCCTTTTTTTTTTTTTTTTTTTTTTTTTTTTTTTTTTTTTTTTTTTTTT
>CAJQZJ010027886.1:0-13265 GCA_907164525.1 Lophiomys imhausi | reverse complement strand
GTAAAGGGCTGGAAAAAGATATACCAAGCAAATGGACCCAAGAAAAAAGCTGGAGTAGCAATTCTAGTATGCAACAAATTGGATTTTCAACCAATATTAATCAAAAGAGATGGGGAAGGACACTAAATACTCATCAAAGGAAAAATCCACCAAGTTGAAATTTCAATACTAAACATCTATACACCAAATGTAAGACCACCCACATTCATTAAAGAAACACTACTGAAGCTCAAATCCCACATTGAACCTCACACATTAATAGTGGGAGACTTCAACACACCACTCTCACCACTAGACAGATCAACAATGCAGAAACCAAACAGAGAAATAATGAACCTCACAGATGTCATGAATCAAATGGACCTAATTGATATCTATAGAACATTTCACCCCAAAACAAAAGAATACACTTTCTTCTCGGCACCTCACAGAACCTTCTCCAAAATCGACCATATAGTTGGTCACAAAGCAAGCCTCAATAGATACAGGAAAATTGAAATCACTCCTTGTAACTTATCAGACCATCATGGAATAAAGCTAGGCTTAAACAATAACCAAAACAACAGAGAGCCTGCAAAAACATGGAAACTGAACAACTTTCTCCTCAATGACCTTTGGGTCAGGAAAGAAATAAAAAAAGAAATTAAAGTCTTCTTAGAACTCAATGAAAATGAAGGCACAACATACCCAAACTTATGGGACACATTGAAAGCAGTGCTAAGAGGAAATTTTATAGCTCTAAGTGCCTTCAAAAAGAAACTGGAGAATTCCTATACTAGCCACCTAAAAGAACACCTGAAAGAACTAGAACAAAAAGAAGCAAACACTCCCAAGAGGAGCAGACGAGAGGAAATTATCAAACTCAGGGCTGAAATCAACAACTTAGAAACAAAAAGAACAATACAAAGAATCGACAAAACCAAGAGCTGGTTCTTTGAGAAAATCAACAAAATAGACAAGCCCTTAGCCAAATTAACTAAAGGGCACAGGGAAAATACCCAAATCAACAAAATCAGAAATGAAAAGGGGGAAATAACAACAGACATTGAGGAAATCCAAAGAATCGTTAGGTCCTACTTCAAAAACTTGTACTCCACAAAATTGGAAAATCTAAATGAAATGGACAATTTTCTTGATAGATTCCACCTACCAAGGTTAAATCAAGGACAGATAAACAAATTAAACAGTCCTATAACCCTTAAGGAAATAGAAGAAGTCATTAGAAGTCTTCCAACCAAAAAAAGCCCAGGCCCAGATGGTTTCAGCACAGAATTCTACCAGACATTCAAAGAAGAGCTAACACCAATATTCTTAAAACTCTTCCACAACAGAAACAGAAGGAATACTGCCAAACACATTCTATGAGGCCACAGTTACCCTGATACCTAAACCTCACAAAGACTCAATGGAGAAAGAAAATTTCAGACCAATTTCCCTTATGAACATGGATGCAAAGATACTTAATAAAATACTTGCAAACCGGATCCAAGATCAAATCAAAAGTATCATACACCATGATCAAGTAGGCTTCATCCCAGGGATGCAGGGGTGGTTAAACATTATAAAATCCATCAATGTAATCCACCACATAAACAAGCTGAAAGAAAAGAAACACATGATCATCTCATTGGATGCTGAAAAAGCTTTTGACAAAATACAGCACCCTTTCATGATAAAAGTCTTAGAGAGATCAGGCATACAAGGACCATACTTAAAAATAATAAAAGCAACTTACAGCAAGCCAATAGCCAACATCAAACTAAATGGAGAGAAACATAAAGCATTTCCTCTAAAATCAGGGACAAGGCAAGGCTGCCCACTCTCTCCATATCTCTTCAACATAGTACTTGAAGTTTTAGCTAGAGCAATAAGACAACTAAAAGAGATCAAGGGGATACAAATTGGAAAGGAAGAAGTCAAAGTATCCCTATTTGCAGATGATATGATAGTATACATCCGTGACCCCAAAAATTCCACCAGAGAACTTCTACAGCTGATAAACTCCTTCAGCAAGGTGGCTGGATACAAAATCAATTCAAAAAAAATCAGTAGCCCTTCTTTACACAAAAGATAAATGGGCTGAGAAAGAAATAAGGGAATCAACACCCTTCACAATAGCCACAAATAATATAAAATACCTGGGGGTAACTCTAACCAAGCAAGTGAAAGACCTGTATGATAAGAACTTCAAGTCCCTGAAGAAAGAAATTGAAGAAGATATCAGGAGATGGAAAGATCTCCCTTGTTCATGGATAGGTAGGATCAACATAATAATAATGGCAATCTTACCAAAAGCAATATACAGATTCAACGCAATTCCTATCCAAATACCAACTCAATTTTTTACAGATCTGGAAAAAACAATTCTCAACTTCATATGGAATAACAAAAGACCCAGAATAGCTAAATCAATCATGTACAATAACAGAACATCTGGAGGTATCACCATCCCAGATTTCAAGCTGTACTACAGGGCAATAGTAATAAAAACAGCATGGTACTGGTATAGAAACAGACCAGTTGACCAATGGAATCGAATTGAAGACCCAGAAATAAACCCACACACCAATGGTCACTTAATTTTTGATAAAAACCAAAAACATACAATGGAAAAAGGAAAGCATCTTCAATAAATGGTGCTGGTCTAACTGGATGTCAACATGTAGAAGAATGCAAATAGATCCATACTTATCACCCTGTACAAAACTTAAGTCTAAGTGGATAAAGGACCTCAACATAAATCCAGACACACTAACATTAATAGAAGAGAAAGTGGGGAAAAGCCTTGAAATCATTGGCACTGGTAGCAACTTTCTGAATAGAACACCAATAGCTCAGGCACTAAAACAAACAATCAACAAATGGGACCTTATAAAATTGAAAAGCTTCTGTAAGGCAAAGGACACTGTCCTTAGAACAAAACGGCAGCCTACAGAGTGGGAAAGGATCTTCACCAACCCAACATCTGACAGAGGGCTAATATCCAAAATATATAAAGAACTGAAGAAATTAAACACCAAAAAATTAAATAATCCCATCAATAAATGGGGTACAGAGCTAAACCGAGAATTCACAGAAGAGGAATCTCTAAAGGCTGAGAGGCATTTGAGGAAATGTTCAACATCTTTGGTTATCAGGGAAATGCAACTTAAAACAACTCTGAGATTCCATCTCACACCTGTCAGAATGGCTAAGATCAAAAACTCAAATGATAGCACATGCTGGCGAGGATGTGAAGAAAGGGGAACGAACACTCCCCCATTGCTGGTGGGACTGCAAACTTGTCCAACCACTTTGAAAATCAATCTGGAGATATCTTAGAAAATTGGGAATAAATCTACCTCAAGACCCAGCCATACCCCTCTTGGGCATATATCCAAAAGATTTGAAATGAAACCACAAGGACATTGCCTCAACAATGTTCATAGCAGCTTTATTTGTAATAGCCAGAAACTGGAAACAACCCAGATGTCCATCAACTGAAGAATTGATAAAAAAACTGTGGTACATTTATACAATGGAATACTACACAGCTATCAGAAATGAGGAAATCATGCAATTCAAAACCAAATGGATGGAACTAGAAAAGCTCATCCTAAGTGAGCTGACCCAGTCCCAGAAAGATAAACATGGTATGCATTCCCTTACAAATGGATATTAACCATACATCAGAGGATAACTATCCTACAACCCACACACCCAAATCCATAGGAACCTAGCATATCTATCCTAGGAAAAATTCTACCCACCAATCAGTCATGGAATCTGCTGCAGGTTAGTGGAACCCCACACCCTAGATGGTGTGCCTTATCAAGCTCCAGTATGAGTGGAAGCTCTTGGGTCACATGACGCAAGATCTGAGGGAGTATGATATGTGAGGACCCACCTCATCTGAGGAGAAGGAGAGTACCAAGTAGAGGAACAAGGAGGGGGGAGGGAGGGAGGGAGGGAAGGAGAGAGGGAGGGAAGGAGAGAGGAAGGGAGGAGCCAAGAGGTGAGGAGGGAGGAAACTATGTTCTGGAAGTAAATAATACTTTTTTAAGAAAAGAGTTAATAAGCTTAAAAATATAATAAAAATACAATATAAAAATTTCAAACTATAATTTACCTTACTGGCATGAAAGGAAAATGCCTTAATTTCAGATTAGAATGTTAGACTGCAGGTGGCTACAGAGATTACACAAACTTGATAGCAGCTTAAAAGTTTTTTTTGTTTTGTTTTGTTTTGTTTTGTTTTGTTTTTGTAGAGGTATAGGCTATTTCCATGGGTTGGCATTAAAAAACAGGTAACAGGAGGGCCAAGATGGCGGCGACCTACACTGACGCATTTTGAACGCAGGGAAAAAAGCCATAAAAAACACAGAGTTATTGGGCACTGTGCAAAAACCGGAGGGGCTAGACCCCCACCCCCCCGGGAACACTCAAAGCTCTCAAGGGACTGTTAAAAGTCCCAAGGCAAGGCTCTCCCCATCTCTCACAGACCCGGAAGCCACTAAACCCGGGATTCGGGAAATCCCATTTGGAGAGGCACCTGGTAAGATCTATCCCAACTTACAGCAGGCAGAATCAGGGTCCACTTGGCCATAGATCGCTGGCCTATTGGGCTCCCCACACATCAGGTTGAACTTATACCCACTTAAAAACTTTGCGAGATAGTGCATGGCTGAGCAAGGAACAAACGGGCTCAGCGGGTGGTCCGCAGCGGCTCGTGAAGTGGAGGGTGGGAGGTTCCAAGAGAGCGCGGGAAGCTGGGAACACAAAGGCGGGCGGGAGGGGCCGAATCCTGCACACTTACGGTAGCGCAGCTGGGGAGAGAGCATGGCTGGAAGGGCCAAATCCCCGCGAACCCACGGCAGGTCATCTGGGGAGAGAGACAGGCATGGGTGGTGCCAGGGATCCGTGCACCCATGGCTGAGCTGCTGGGATGAGAGGTCCACTCAGGCAGCCAGAGGATCCGGGGCTTGGGGTACCCATGGGACCCGTGGCGGCGCAGACAGGAAGGGAATCAGGCACAGAGTCCAGCCCTGTGGCGAGAAGCCTAGGGAGAAACCAGAAATCGGGACCATAGCTGTATCCTGGAAAATCCAGACATATTAGGTGTGGAGCCAGACCCTGTCAGCCTCCGTGACGACAAACAAAGCCCACACAATCTGTGCCTGGGCAAACAGGCCCATACCATCAGAACCATAACAGGCTGATAACTCAGAGTGCAACATAGGGAAGTCTGAATTGGGAGCAGTGAAACAATCCTGGTCCATTACTCACAACCTGGGAATAGGCTGCACCAGCTCACAGTGCCTCAGGCGATTAAAACCACAGTGACTTTGAAATCCCCCTGTAAGCAACGACAGATAGCCAAGTAACTCGTCCCCTGCACCAAATCATCCACTGTGGTTGCAAGCACAGAAAACAGACAGCTAAATGCATCCAATGGCGAAAGGTCAAAAAAAAAATAGAAATCAAGGAATTATGACTCCAACAAAGCAGAATCATCCTAGCTCATCCAAATCGGATGACCACACACCAACAGAAACACATGAAAACATTGACAATTCTGCATTATGGAAAGTGATAGAGTCCTTGCAAGAAGAACTTAAATCTAGGAAGGAATTCAAATAAGCCACAATTCTACAAATCAAAAGAAGGAACAAAACCATTAAAGGGCTCCAAGCCAAGGTGACAGAGCTTGAACAGGAAAAGGAAAAAGCCATGAAAGATTTTCATACAAAAACAAGCAAGCTGGAGAAGGAAATGTACAAAACGAACAAAACCATACAAGACATGAAAATAGAAATAGAAACAATAAAGAAAACACAGTCAGAGTTAAAAGAGGAAGTGGAGAACCAAGGGAAGAGAACAGGAACTACGGATGTGAGTATCAACAATAGGATTAAAGAGATGGAAGACAGGATCTCAGGCATGGAAGATTCAGTGGAAGAAATCAGTACAATATCCAAAGAAAATGAGAAGGCTAAAAAATCTCTCACCCACAACATCCAAGAAACCAAGGACTCAATGAAAAGACGGAACCTAAGAATTATAGGTATAGAGGAAAGAGAGGACTCCCGACTCCAAGGTCCAGGAAATATCTTCAACAAAATCATAGAGGAAAACTTCCCAAACCTGAAAAAAGAGATGCCAATAAAAATCCAAGAGGCTTACAGAACACCAAACAGATTAGACCAGAAAAGAAACTCCTCTCGCCACATAATAATTGAAACTCCAAATGTACAGAACAAAGAAAGAATATTAAAAGCTGTAAGAGAAAAAGGTCAAGTCACATACAATGGCAGACCCATCAGAATTACACCTGACTTCTCCCCAGAAACGTTAAAAGCTAGAAGGGCCTGGTAAGATATACTACAAGTCCTGAGAGATCATAGGTGCCCAGCCAGACTACTTTACCCAGCAAAACTCTCTATCAACATAGATGGAGAAAACAAGATATTCTATGACAAAATCAAATTTAAACAATATCTACCCACAAACCCAGCCCTACAGAAAATCCTAGAAGGAAAATCCCAACCCAGAGAAGAAAACTCCACCCAAGAAAATAAAGGGAATAGAAAACCCCTCAGCAACTAAACCAAAAGAGGCACAGGACCACCACCTATATCAAACTAATGGGAAATAACAACCCAGGTCACTAATATTCATCAACATCAATGGACTCAACTCCCCAATAAAAAGACATAGGTTTACAGAGTGGATCCGCAAGCCAGACCCTTCCTTATGCTGTATACAAGAGACACATCTAACTACGAAAGATAGACACTGCCTCAGAGTAAAGGGCTGGGAAAAGGTTTTCCAAGCAAATGGACCCAGGAAGCATGCTGGAGTAGCCATCCTAATATCAAACAAAACAGACTTCCAACTGAAGTTAGTGAAGAAAGACAAAGAAGGGCACTATATACTCATTAAAGGGAATATTCATCAAGAGGAAATCTCAATACTGAACATCTATGCCCCAAATACAAAGGCACCTACTTTCGTAAAAGAAACACTTCTAAAACTTAAAGCACACATCGATCACAACACATTAGTAGTGGGAGACTTCAACACCCCACTCACAACAAAGGACAGATCATCAAGACAGAAGACAAACAGAAAAATATTGAGTCTAACAGAGATCATGAAACAAATGGACCTAAAAGATATCTACAGAACGTTTCACCCAAACACAAAGGAATACACCTTTTTCTCAGCACCCCACGGAACCTTCTCCAAAATCGACCACATAATTGGTCACAAGGATAGTCTCAATAGATACAAGAAAATTGAAATAACACCTTGTACCTTATCAGACCACCACGGAATAAAGCTGGTCTTCAACAGCAAAAGAATCAACAGAAAGCCTACACACACATGGAAATTGAACAGCTCCTTACTGGATGACCACTGGGTCAGGGAAGAAATAAAGACGGAAATCAAAGACTTCTTAAAATTCAACGACAATAAAGACACAACATACCCAAACCTATGGGATACATTGAAAGCTGTGCTACGAGGAAAGTTCATAGCTTTTTGAAAGCACTAAGTGCTTTCAAAAAGAAAATTGTGACAGCTCATATTAGTGAACTAACAGCTAAGCTGGGTGAATTGGAAGAAAAAAAACAAACACTCCCAAGAAGAGCAGAAGACAGGAAATCACAAACTTAGAGCTGAAATCAACAACTTAGATTCAAAAAGAACTATACAAAGAATCAATGAAACCAAGAGTTGGTTCTTCGAGAAAATCAACAAAATAGACAAACCCCTAGCCAAATTAACTAAAAGGCAAAGGAAAGAACACAAATCAACAAAATCAGAAATGAAAAGGGAGAAATAACAACAGACATTGAGGAGATCCAGAAAATATTCGGGCATTACTTTAAAAATCTATATTCCACTAAATTTGAAAACCTAAGTGAAATGGACAATTTCCTCGATAAATTCCACCTACCAAAACTAAATCAAAATCAGATTAACAGCTTAAACAGCCCAATAACACCTAAGGAAATAGAAACAGTCATTAATAATCTCCCAACCAAAAAAAGCCCAGGGCCAGATGGCTTTAGCACGGAATTCTACTGGACCTTCAAAGAGGAACTAACATCATTACTTTTCAAACTCTTACACCATATAGAAACAGAAAGATCACTGCCAAACTCATTCTATGAGGCCACTGTCATTCTGATTCTTAAACCACACAAAGACCCAACAAAGAAAGAGAACTTCAGACCAATCTCCCTCATGAACATAGATGCAAAAATACTTAATAAAATACTAGCAAACCGAATTCAAGAACACATCAAAAGTATCATACACCATGATCAAGTAGGCTTCATCCCTGGAATGCAGGGATGGTTCAATATACGAAAGTCTATCAATGTAACTCACCACATAAACAAAATGAAAGAAAAAAACCACATGATAATCTCGCTAGATGCAGAAAAAGCATTTGAAAAATCCAACACCCCTTCATGGTAAAAGTTCTGGAGAGAAAGGGCATACAAGGATCATACCTAGAAATAATAAAGGCAATATACAGCAAGTCAGTAGCCAACATCAAATTAAATGGAGAGAAGATTGAAGCATTTCCTCTAAACTCAGGGACAAGACAAGGATGTCCACTTTCACCATATCTCTTCAATACAGTACTTGAAGTCCTTGCTAGAGCAATAAGACAACTAAAGGAGATCAAAGGGATAAAAATTGGAAATGAAGAAGTCAAATTATCCCCATTAGCAGATGACATGTTAGTATACATAAACGACCCCAAAAACTCCACCAAAGAACTCTTACAGCTGATAAACAACTTCAGCAAGGTGGCTGGATACAAAATTAACTCAAAAAAAAATCAGAAGCCCTTCTTTATACAAAAAATAAATATACCGAGAAAGAAATAAGGGAAACAACCCCCTTCACAATAGCCACAAACAACATAAAATACCTGGGGGTAACTCTAACCAAGCATGTAAAGGACCTATATAACAAGAACTTCAAGCCCCTGAAGAAAGAAATGGAAGAGGCCTTTAGAAGATGGAAAGATCTCCCATGCTCATGGATAGGTAAGATCAACATAATAAAAATGGCTATCCTACCAAAAGCAATATATAGATTTAATGCAATTCCTATCAAAATACCAACACAATTCTTTATAGACCTGGAAAAAGCTCGTCTCAACTTCATATGGAACAACAAAAAGCCCAGAATAGCTAAATCAATCCTGTACAATGAAAAATATCTGGTGATATCACCATCCCAGATTTGAAGCTGTACTACAGAGCAACAGTAATAAAAACAGCATGGTACTGGTATAGAAACAGACCAGTGGATCAATGGAATTGAATTGAAGACCCAAACATGGATCCACACACCTATGGCCAACTAATCTTTGACAAAGAAGCCAAAAACGCACAATGGAAGAAGGACAGCATCTTCAACAAATGGTGCTGGTCCAACTGGATGTCCACTTGCAAAAGAATGAAATTAGACCCATACCTATCACCTTGTACAAAACTTAATTCCAAGTGGATCAAAGACCTTAACATAAGGCCAGCCACACTAAAGATACTAGAAGAAAAAGTAGGAGAAACCCTCGAACTCATTGGCACAGGTGACAACTTCATGAACAGAACACCAACAGCTCAGGACCTGAGATCAACAATCAATAAATGGGACCTCATGAAACTGAAAAGCTTCTGTAAGGCAAAGGACACTATCATTCGAACAAAACGGCAACCAACAGACTGGGAGAAAATCTTCACCAACCCCACATCTGATAGAGGGCTATTATCTAAAATCTACAAAGAACTCAAGAAACTAAAAGCCAAGAAACCAAATAATCCAATCAAAAAATGGGATATGGAGCTAAATAGAGAATTCACAAAGGAGGAATCCCTAAGGACTGAGAGACACCTGAAGAAATGTTCAACATCCTTAATCATCAGAGAAATGCCACTCAAGACGACCCTGAGATTCCACCTAACAGCTGTTAGAATGGCTAAGATAAAGAGCTCAAATGATAGCACATGCTGCCGAGGGTGTGGAGAAAGGGGAACCCTACTCCATTGCTGGTGGGAGTGCAGACTTGTGCAACCACTATGGAGGTCTGTCTGGCGATATCTTAGAAATCTAGGAATAACCTTGCCTCAGGACCTAGCCATACCACTTCTGGGTATACACCCAAAGGACCTCTCACAGAGACATAGGGAAGTCTCCTCATCTATGTTCATAGCAGCCTTATTTGTAATAGCTAGAAATTGGAAACAACCCAGATGTCCCTCAACTGAAGAATGGATTAAAAAATTGTGGTACATCTATACAATGGAATATTACTCAGGTATCAGAAACAATGAAATCATGCAATTTGCAACCATATGGATGGATCTAGAGGAGCTCATCCTGAGTGAGCTAACCCAGTCTCAGAAGGATGCACATGGCATCTATTCACTTATAATAGGATTTTAACTATATCGTACAGGATATCTGTACTACAACCAACACACCAAAAGGAACAAGGACATAATTTTTTTCTATTATCTTTTTCTTTTTCATTCTTTTTTTCTTTTTTCTTTTTCCTTTTCCCTTGTCTTTTTCCTCTCTTTTTTTGTTGATATTCTTTGTTCTTGTGGGTTTGTGTGTTTGTTGGTCTTTTTTTTAGTATTCCCCCAGTAGCAAAGAGACACCATTCACTGGCAGTACTGCCTCGTAGGCCCCCGGTGAATGAAGAGGCTCTTGGCCCTCATATGACTCCTGATCTGTGGTGAGAGACTGTTAGGCAGGCACACTCCACCCCAGAGGAACAAGACGGAAGGGTCAGGGGGTAGAGCATGGGAGGGTGGGGCTGGGAAGCGGGAAAAGAGGACAATATGATAAGGATGTAACCTGAAGCAACAAACAAATAAATTTATTAACTAAAAAAAAAAAAAAAAAAAAAAGGCAGGGGGCAGGTCTGAAACACTGTGAATGGAATAGAGGAAACAGCCATTCAGCCTGGTTTTGCAGACCTCCAGATGTAGAGAAGACGTGGAGCTAAGGTAAAATACAAGAGAATTGTGGTATTGACCCATGCCTTTGACTTCAGTGGAGATGGGAGGCGGGGTGGGGGTGGGGAGAGCACCGTAGAGTTGGTGGTCTTATGTATTCTGGAGTCATACGGAGCGGGGTGGTGAGGGTGCATACTCTTGGTCCCACCATTCAAGAAGAGTACACCCTTGGTCCCAGCTCCCAGCACACTGGAGACAGAAACGGGCAGATCCCGGAGCTCAGGGTCAGCCTGATGCAGGGCAAACTCTAAATAGAGAAAGACTTCGATCCAGGAGTGGTGGAACACATCTTTGATCCCTTCAGATGGGAAACACAGGTCCCTGATCCCAATAATTAGAGTTCAGAGACACACACATGGGATTTGGAGGGACCTAGGTTTGGAGGCTACTTACAAAAGGCCGTCTCGATGCAGGCAGATTGTCCTTTGGGATCTCAAAATACATACACTAGAGCTGGTTTAGCTCCAAGGTGACAGAATGATTTCTTCTTTAACCCGGATTGAGAGATAACGCTTTGTATGTGGTCAGAAGGACAAATTTGCTTCAGGAGAAGTACTACCTAGCCCCCACCTCCCCACCCCCCCCCAAAAAAAGAAGGCAATTTTCCTAGGGTTGGGATTGGGGCAGGGCTCTGTTCTTATCGTTCCAGGAGAATCGAAGTGTCCATTAGGGGAGCCCTGGGACGGCTGGACAGCGGAATCCTCAGCAGAGAGCAGAATCAGGCACCAAGGAGGACGAGTGACCCAGTTGATTCTGCCTGGCAGACTTCCTCAATAGCTGTCTCCATCAGGGGCCTGTAACCACCACAGAAATCCAATGTCACTGGGACCGCTCAGCTCTACACAATGCCCCGGCAGGAACCTCAGTGAAGCCTGCAAGATCAGCTTCTGCCTACAAACCCCTTAGGTCATCTAAACAGCTGAGAACAGAAGGACTGAACATAAAAGGAGTGTAATAACATTTTTAATAATTTTTCCCATTTAGGTTCGGGCCCCAAACAGGTCTACTATGACCCAAATCAGCAGGAAGTCACTTTAAGAGAGCGACGTCCCATGCCCAGTGGATGGGGAAGGAGTTTCTCCACCCTTCTTTTAGGTTATTTGAAGGATAACTAAAAACTCTGATATGTAGGGGAAGAGAATACAAGCTGATAAATGGTCCTGTCTTAATGGGTTTTGGAGGTTAGCCCCAGGGAATTCCTACTTTTCCTTTTCTGTATCCTTCTTCCTCTCCTATGTAGGAGTGCATGGGCTTGAGAAAAATGAGATATAGACAGCACAGGAAGGTCCAAGAAGAAGGGGCAGATTATTGAATATGCCCTTATACCTTTGTATATTGATACAAAATTAGTAGTTTATTTGGCTAAAGTGGTATTGACCATTGTTTATTGTGCAAAAATATGAGTGTATTGGATTACATCGGTATTGATCTTTGTATATTGATACAAAATTAAGATTATAGTTGGCCACAATGGTATTGACCCTTGCATATGGAAGTAATATTAAGATTATATTGGGCTACATAGGCATTGATCTTGGTATATTGATACATAATTAAGAGTATATTTAACCACAATTGAATAGATCTTTGTATATTGATACAAATTTAAAGGTAACGCTTCCTAATGGTATCATACCTAGAGATACTTAAAAAGAAAATGTGAAGCTCTGACCTCTTGATACCAACCATCTAAAACGGTCTAGGATAGTTAAAACAAACTCCTCGTGATGCAAACATGTCACTTTGTTAGCTACTATGACAATCTATCACAGAAATTCTCTAAACTACCCAGTAATCAAGTTGCTAAGAGACAAGCAACATTTGCTCACCTAAATACAAGAGATGGATAGGGCATCTTCAAAAACCCCAAGAGATCTGCAGAATATGGCATTCAAAGATGTTATCTTAAATAAAGATTTTTTTTTGATATTGAGACATATCAGTGCCTGAGAGCACCCCCTATTCTATTCCAAGTAGAAGATAAGCATCAAAGAACCTCCACTGTAAGATGGTTGAATTAGTGGCAAGCCTTTCTCTTGGCATGAAAAAACCCCTTGCACCAACTGCAGACAGACTGCTGTCCAAAAGGGACAAAACTTGGTAGCAGGGAAGTCGACAGCCTAACTCTGCCAAGACAGGGTAGGTAAGTCCTTCATAATCCCTGCTCTACAACAAATGTCTGTCAGAGAAACAGGACCCAAAGGCTGAAGACTGATGCTGGAATGTATGGAGAGA